>OX381714.1:65010983-65071400 GCA_947462335.1 Harmothoe impar
AACCCCCCTTATGGCGTGATAACCACCTAAATATGGCCGAAATTGGGCCCCTTTTGGCAGCTTACCCAAGATTGGCCAAAATTGGACCCCTTTTAACAGGAACCCCCCCCCCCTAAAGTGTCCAAAATCGGACCCCTTTTGGCGGGATGCTTTACTAAATTTGTCAAAATTGGACTGCTTTTGGCGGATATCATCCTGAATTTGGAAGAAATTCCCACAAAATATACCCCTTTTTAGAGAAACTTTTGGACAATTTGGTTGGATATTTCTGGCCTAAAATCATACCTCTTTTGCCCCAAAATAGCCCAAAAGGCACCCCTATTGCC
The DNA here is from genome assembly GCA_947462335.1 of Harmothoe impar. Taxonomy (NCBI): domain Eukaryota; kingdom Metazoa; phylum Annelida; class Polychaeta; order Phyllodocida; family Polynoidae; genus Harmothoe; species Harmothoe impar. The sequence goes on from OX381714.1 coordinate 65,011,310, forward strand.
GGGCCCGGGCGGGCCCGCCGTTGGGCCCAAAAAACGACCCCTTTCCCGCTACTTTATGTACGCACATAGTCACCATGGAACAGATAGGGAGTGGCTCCCCTGGGCAGACGTATCCAATTTAATTTAAACACCCACCTGCTCTATTTATTTGAGTTTGAGTTTAGATTTTTTATTTGGCACTAGTAATCGTATACAATACACACGTTTTGCATATAATGCCAATTGTTAATTATCAGAAAGGCTTTCAACCAGATCACAGAAGGTACTTGTCCATGTATGGTTAGAACTATGCTCTTATAACAGCAATTGTTCTCAATTAATCTGTATATGAGAAATGTTCTAGATTTAAGCCAGAGTGCCAGTCATTACCTTAAATGTACTTGTATAGCTATTAACTGGTCGATTCAGAGTTATCCTACCTAGAGGCCATAGTCCAGTGGCCTGTTCGCCCACCGCACCTCCCATACAAATAGAAACAATCAAGTATTATGTAACCTTCCCAGTCATGGCTGAGTTCACTGCCTGCTGGAAAGGGGCTAGGTCGTGAGGCCATAGATGTAGGATACCCATATCCCGTGTTGATTAAAAAAAAAGTCCATGCTGCATGTTCCTGTTATTTAATAATCATATTTTTCACTTTTTAATTATTGGGTAAATTCCCTGTTTATTTTAAGATAATTCCCCTGCTACTAGAGCCCGTTTTTCCAGATGATTTAAAGAAAAGTCCATGTCTCCATGTCAAATTTAGTGGTCTGGTGTCATATATTTGTAAATGTAAACTGACGAAAGCTCTTGGTGAGAATGCCACTTTAACCTTTTTTTTTCATGTGAAATATAGCTCAATAAGCAGCCAGAACTCCCTTCAATGCAGACCAGAATACCCTGTTTACTTCCACGTGACCATGGGAAGGTAGACGCTAACTAAGATGCTTTTCAAATTATGTTGATTCGATTAATGTGCCCATTAGTCTAGACTAATAGACCCTGAGACAGCCTGGAGGCTGGAATAATTATTTATTTATTTTTGTCAAAATACAAAATTGGATAAAGATTTATGGGGTTAGCCCTGTTTTGCTAGCTAGAGTCTGATAACCCGAAACACACATTTTTGTTTATTGGCTTGATACATTTAAAACAAGGATTGCGGTTGTTGCCGCGTAAAAAAATGCCTCAGGCATTTTTTTACGCGGCAACAACCGCAATTCTTGCATTCAAGGAAACGTAATGTCTACATGGTTGGTATGTTTGAAGGGAACTAATTCAAGACACCAAAAATGCAGGGCAGGGAAGGGGTTATCAGGGGAAAGGATATTACTTCAAATATGGCATTTCCTATGAATTCCTTGGGTCCATGTTAGGGGGTAAGGAAATGTGTGTTGCTAGGCAGATAAATAATTAGAATAGGCATTGCTAGGCAACCAGCTGTATTAGCAATAAACCAATAGAACCATTGAATTCCTTGCATCCATATTAGGGGGGGGGGTAGGTATGATTATAATCAACTTCAGGACCATCAAAATGTGTGTTGCTAGGCAGATAAACAATTAGAATAGCTGTTGCTAGGCAACCAGCTGTATTAGCAACAAACTGAAAGAACCATTGAATTCCTTGGGTCCATTTTAGGGGCGGTAGGTATGATTATAATCAACCTCAGGACCATGGAAATGTGTGTTGCTAGGCAGATAAACAATTAGAATAGCCGTTGCTAGGCAACCAGCTGTATTAGCAACAAATGGAAAGAACGTTTGAATTTCTTGCGTCCATATTAGCGGGGGTAGGTATGATTATAATCAACCTTAGGACCATTGAATTGTGTGTTGCTAGGCAGATAAATAATTAGAATAGGCGTTGCTAGGCAACCAGCTGTATTAGCAACAAACCAATAGAACCATTGAATTCCTTGCATCCATATTAGGGGGGGTAGGTATGATTATTATCAACTTCAGGACCATGGAAATGTGTGTTGCTAGGCAGATAAACAATTAGAATAGCCGTTGCTAGGCAACCAGCTGTATTAGCAACAAATGGAAAGAACCATTGAATTCCTTGCGTCCATATTAGGGGGGGTAGGTATGATTATAATCAACCTTAGGACCATTGAAATGTGTGTTGCTAGGCAGATAAATAATTAGAATAGCCGTTGCTAGGCAACCAGCTGTATTAGCAACAAACCAATAGAACCATTGAATTCCTTGCATCCATATTAGGGGGGGTAGGTATTATTATAATCAACTTCAGGACCATGGAAATGTGTGTTGCTAGGCAGATAAACAGTTAGAATAGCCGTTGCTAGGCAACCAGCTGTATTAGCAACAAATGGAAAGAACCATCGAATCCCTTGCGTCCATATTAGGGGGGATAGGTATAATTATAATCAACCTCAGGAACTATCGAAGGTTAATTCATATTATTGTTATCACTTAGCATAAATTTGTGTTGTGACACCTTAATCCAAGATGGCGGCACCATCCAAGATGGCGGCGCCCATTCTGACTTCTGGTGGTGGTACCACCCTAAATCCGCCACTTCCGGGTAGAATGGCCAAATAGTCCCTCAGAAAATTAATTATTTTTGGGAATTCGGACCTCAGGGTGGGGGTAAAAGTATTAAATGTATGCTTATTTGGGATCATAGTAATCTGGAGGTGTTTGTTTATAGTCCAGGGTAAATATTTTATTGGTACCATGTAAACAGTGGAGGGTTATGGGGGTGAAACGGCCATATATAGTATTCATACACTGCTTAGGTCTCACGGCACAAAATCAATGTCCTGGTTTCCATGGCGATTTATACTAAATCTAGGCTGACTTTTTTATTTTGGGCCTATTGTATAATTTTCTCCATTTCAATAGCTAAAATATGGTATATTTGGCTTAGCTCTCAGGGAATTTTAAGTATTTCAAATATTAGACCCAAGATGTGTGACGTTGATTTTTCCGAGGCCCGACTAGGCATTTAGGGTGGTACCACCTTAACAGTAGAGAAATTCTGACAAAAGTAGGCGAAAGAAGCTCAAATTTTAACCCGTTTCCCCCTTTTTCTGTCAACAATTGTTAATTGTTGGTGCAGTACACTGCTCATATTTGAATATAAACATCTAAACTTACATATTTTCATGGATTTGACCAAGGAATGTTCCAATTTTCTCAAAAAATTGACCTCAAAAGCAGGCGTCTGCTTCGATCGCCATCAATGGCGCCCGGAAAATATTTCCACGTCCTCACAAAATTTGACAAAAAATGGGATTTTTTAGAGTCCACATAGCAGTTTTAGTATCAAATGTCGGGGTATTGTATCATGCAACAGGTTAAGCATCAAATATATGACAATTCCATTGGTTGTTATGGGTTGCCATGGCAACCAAACAACATATTATCTTACTTAAGGGCCTATTTTGGGCCCAAAACAGCGATTTTGGCCCCAAAATGACCATTTTTGGGCATTCTCATGGGTTTTGGTTGTTTCCCTAACTTCCTGAGAGCTTAGTGGGCCTAGCAAGCTTAATATAGATGTCATTTGCTGCAGTTAGAGGTATGTTGGACATATTAAAGTCAGGCCCGATTTTTGTCCACGACCGATTGAAAAATTGTGTCTGAAACCCGGACATTTTGAGCAGATTTTTGTCGCTGCATGCCCGACCATGGCCTAGTTTAGGCCAAATTACTAAGAAAGTAGGGTTATTAGGCATATTTTGGGGTTTATTTATGACTTAGGGTATCAAATAGCTTCTATTTATGAAGGAATTATCTGGTAACCATGGCAACCAAAAAATCACTTTTACTGTTAAGGTGGTACCACCCTAAATCCGCCACTTCCGGGTAGAATGGCCAAATAGTCCCTCAGAAAATTAATTATTTTTGGGAATTCGGACCTCAGGGTGGGGGTAAAAGTATTAAATGTATGCTTATTTGGGATCATAGTAATCTGGAGGTGTTTGTTTATAGTCCAGGGTAAATATTTTATTGGTACCATGTAAACAGTGGAGGGTTATGGGGGTGAAACGGCCATATATAGTATTCATACACTGCTTAGGTCTCACGGCACAAAATCAATGTCCTGGTTTCCATGGCGATTTATACTAAATCTAGGCTGACTTTTTTATTTTGGGCCTATTGTATAATTTTCTCCATTTCAATAGCTAAAATATGGTATATTTGGCTTAGCTCTCAGGGAATTTTAAGTATTTCAAATATTAGACCCAAGATGTGTGACGTTGATTTTTCCGAGGCCCGACTAGGCATTTAGGGTGGTACCACCTGGTAAAGTGCAAACATCATATACCTCGTTCTGGTGGTGCCTGGCGGCACCACCAGGTGGCTACGCCACCACTTCGGCATAAATAAAATTGGATATGACCCTGGAAAAAGTGAGCCTCCCCCCCCGCCATCCCCAAACTATGACTCATTCTGACTGCAAACCAACTGTCACGTCCTAAATCTGAGCTTTAATTTCACGGCAAACTGACCTTCACTTTCCCGGCAAACAGAGCTTTACTTTCCCGGCAAACTGAGCTTTACTTTCACGGCAAACTGAGCTTCACTTTTGCGGCAAACTGAGCTTTACTTTCACGGCAAACTGAGCTTTACTTTTGCGGCAAACTGAGCTTTACTTTCATAGACCCATTGCCAATTGTTGCGCATGCGCGACCTATCCGGAATTCCGGCCCCGTTCGTACGTCTTGTAAACATGGCGACGTCAATTCTGAGGCCTTTCTGTGTGAGGTCTCAGAAACCCGAATTTACCGGGGAAAGATGCTGCATAGTCAACTGTAACAATCGCAGAGGCTTAGATAAAGTAGCTGAGGTGAAGAGGAGTTACCACAGATTCCCAAAAGATGACCTGAAAAGGCGCCAACAGTGGGTGAAGGCCATCCCCAGGGACAACTGGGTCCCCACCGACTACGATGTCGTTTGTGGTGACCATTTCGTCGGAGGTAGGTTCCAAATTCCATTTACTTCTCTGACTCTGAGTTCTCATTTAGTGCCTACTACAGGGCTGCTGACCAGAACTCGTAATAATGTAGTTTCTTTGACCTGCGTAAATCACTCAGCACAGCACAGGCCGTGGCTACCGTGGTAATAGCCTACTCATTCTACTGACAAGTCACTAGTCTAGACTCTAGACTAGTGTCACTTCGTCCTAGAATAGATGATTCGCCCTACTATTAGTATTACGTAGTACTAATAGTACTATAGTATAGCCCTAGACCCCTAAATTCGACATGGGTGACATGGCCATCTTATAATCGACATGTAAGTGGTATGGGACATGAGCCTGTGTCATGGGCCTTAGGCTTAGCCTTAGGGAGTGCTCATTTTTTAACAACAGGGGGGGGGGGTGGTAAAAAATTTGGACCCCTTGACCGGGGGGGGGGGGTAAAAAATTTAGACCCCTCTTATATTCAACCTGTTTTGAGGGAAAAAGCCCGCGCGTTACTATGCTACAAAGGGGCGCGAACGCGCGCGATTTTCTGCGTGCCGGGGGGGGGTAAAAAATTTCGACCCCTCTAGCGGAGGGGGTGAAAAAATTTCGCGCGCTCCGCGCGAAATCTCACCACCCCCCCCCCTGTTGTTAAAAAATTAGCACTCCCTTAGTAAGACGAGAAACGATGTTGGAGAGTGCATCAGAACGCACCATTTCAAGTCTAGGTTTTCAACATTTTCTTGGATGGTGCTCCCTTGTTTTCTGGAGGCAGGGCAAGGAGCTAAGGCTCTAAAAATGCATCACATATAATTGCCATGCGACATGCATGGGGAACCCCCCCCCCCCCCCCCCCCATTCAAGTGCTCCCCTAGGGCCCTACTCCTCCTAGTCCAAGCCTGCAAGCTATCACAAGTGTCACGTCTTGAATCAGAATTCCAAATCACTCATCATTCAGATATATAGTACTAGGCCTACATGAATATCTACCGAACACATAACCAAATAGCATATTGATTATTTTGATTTCAAGTCATGAAATGAGTGACAGTAGGGGCCCAAGAACCTGCGTCAGCTGTAACATTTTTTGATAATTCTAGCTGAAATCCGCATCAGGTTTCTACTACTTATCCTTGTCCAACTTCAACCATTTTTATAGGAACATTATCCCCCAAATCTTTTTTGTAAGTGGTGAACACAATTTGATAATTTAGCAATTGGTTCCGAATGGAGAGGCAATGAAATGAAGTGGAATATTTTCCAAGAAAGTGCAAAGGCTCTAGATTTAGGGCCAGTTATTTATCCTCTACCATCAGAATAATCGCGATCAAATTCCAGTGCTGTGTACATATCATTCACAGCTATTACATTTTCAAACGTCATGCAAAAAAAGAAGGTTTGTTTCAGGTCACCCCACAGACGCTATCTAAACAGGGCCAACCCTACGTTTTTTTATGCAATTTTGAAGAAATCTTTATACTTTTACAATATCCGACCTACCGTCAAATAAACACTTTAGATGAGGCCTTCATGCCCCATTTCACTGTTTTCGAAAATGGAATGTAGTGAAAGCTTAACTTTTAAGCTTTTCAAATACAGGCCCTTTCTTTCATTGATGAAAGGACAGATGTTCACGAGTTTCAGTCTGTTGACCTGATAGTTACACCATATTTCATATTTTTTCAGGGAAAGCAACACACACACAAGGTTCGCCAGGATATGTACCATCCATATTCCCTATGGGTACAGAGGCTGCATCACGTCAGTCAGCCACCTCTCTGCGTGCAGGAATGATCAGTAGTGACGCTCTCCCGAAAAACCGGAAAAGAAAAGCATCTCAAGTTCCCGAGTCTGTGTGGGTTTCTGACCACAGCTATTGCAAGTCGGACATTTCTAAACGGTAAGTAGGGTAGAGAGCCCTATTATCGGCAGTATAAGGTAAAAGTGTCACTCAGATGGTCATAGTCTGTTAATGGAGAATATTCATTTTCGCTACTTTTCACCTATATTGTTTCACCAGGCTATGTTCTTTGAAGGGAGTGTAGACCTTATTGGCACATTATTTTCTTCTAGTAGAAGACTTTTATCAGTGTCATCAGCTAGTGGCAGCAGCTCAGGACCTAGGCTGTTTTTCGGTCGACCTGCGTCAATAATGCAAGCGACCTGGTAACTTTAGAAGAATAAGGGCTATACCGTAAAACCTTGCGCATAAGCCTAACTCGCGTATAAGCCGCACCCCTTACCTTGACACATTATATAAGCCGCAGAGGGGGTCTGAAAATTGTTAATTTGGTACTGTAGTATACTTATAAAAACTCTCGTATAAGCCGCACCCTATATAGGCATGTTTGGTATCAAAAGAAAGCTGAGTCTGACTCGCTTCTAGCCGCGGCTTATACGCGAGATTTTACGTTAGTGTAAAAGGTCTTAAAAAGTCGCTTTGTGACATAAGGCCCTTACCCTTTTTTCTGAGCTGCCCCTCAAAGCATTCATACTTACATAAATAATCCCCAATAAATAATGTAAACAGACAGGGCTACATCCATACATTGTGCTGTCCAGGGGCATGATGTGCTTTAGCACTATGCTACCCTCAAAGGGTTACATGGTTATGAAATTTGTCCCCGTGGTAACAAGGCCTGCTACAGGATAAAGGAGGCCTGGGATGACTCCAACCACCACCCATCGGTGGGAACGGCATCAGCTCAGTCTACTTTTGAGTCATGGGTAGACTTGCACACGTCAATTATTTTGATATATCTATGCAAGTTATGATAAAGTGAAACAATTTGATGCATTTTTTCTGACCAAGTGTTTGATACTTTACCATTAAAACTGGTCTAAACTCTGGTCAATCCTTCCTTTATCATAACTCCTATATAAGTCTCTGTCCATATATTTGTATCTGCACGAAGGGCTTCAGCAAGTTCACAGGATACAACTGTTGCTGCCAACTCCGGGATAGACTCGGCTCCCCAGATGGCTGCGCCATCCTGGGAGCCTCGTGGGATGGTGGGGGGGACCAACACTCCAAAGCCATGTGTAAACATGGTTCTATTATGGTCTTTTCATGGTCTAATTACTCATTTGGATGGTTTACTTACGTGGTGTAGCATATAAACACTTGATACTACGTTTTAAAGACAAGAACTCCAAGGATCGACAATGTTTTGATGTCCGCCAATTTTTTTTAGTGACGTCACACCATGGTGTTGGTCCTCTGACCAACATCATAAACGTTGGTCCACTGTTTTCAATGGGAAGTGCACGGCTAGCCATGATAGAACCTGTAACCATTTAAGGGCTGCATAGTGCGTTAATGTGTCCTTTGTCGTCATGATGCATTAATGCAATGCTAGTGAGTCTACTCCACATTCCTGAAATCATGCATCATGCCAACCCTTTATTAAGGAGTGTAGGGTCGGCATGATGCTTGGATGCAGCATTGAATAACATTATGGTGAAAAGGGGACATTTTCTCATGCTGCCCTAAAAGGCTTAGAGAGGGCCCCGGAAACAAACGGTACTGTCGCTAGGGTACCAACATTGACAACACTGATAAAAGTCTTCTACTAGAAGGAACTAATGTGTCAATAAGGTGTACCATTAATAACTATGAGCTCTTTGTTGTTCAGTGTTGGCACATGTCTTTTATTTCTTTATGGAATACGGCAGCCACATTGATGTAACAAAAGAGGGCCGTATTTCACCCCTCCTTGAAATAACCCATGCCCGTATTTCACTGCCCTGTGACGTCATCAGAATGGCAGTTTGTTTTTATTGGAACTGCATAGAAAGAAGCCATTTTAAGATCCCCCTACCATAATAACTCGTGAACCTTTGTCTATATATATTATTGGTACCATAGCAGGGATATTTCTAGAACTTTCTGCAATGAGTCAATGGCGCAGCTACTGGAGAAATAATGCGCCATTTTCAAATGTTATGGGCCATTAAATTATTATTATACCCCTCTCCAAATCAGAGATGCTTGATAAATCAAATTACCCTGGGTGCTGTTTCTCCACAAATTTTCGGACGTCCATAAATTTATGGACGTCCGCAAATTTGCGGAATGCAGATTTCATAAATTTGCGGAGCTCCGCAAATACATAGGGACGTCCATATTTCTATGCTTAAGTACCAAAAAACATATAGGTCTATATTTGCGGAGCTCCATACATATATGGAGAGTGCATTTATGGACGTTCGCAAATTTGAGGATGTTCACAAATTTGTGGAGAAACAGCACCCTGTTCCCACAAAAAGAATCTCAGGTTGAAATATTCCTGTTTTCTCTTTAACCCTTTAAGGGCCGCATGATGCGTTAATGTATCATGCCCTTACTCGTCATGATGCATGAATGCAACCGTGGCGAGGGACTCGCCAGTGCTGCATTCATGCATCATGCTGACCCTATAGGGTTCAGACACTCTTCATTAGAAAATTCTCAATACATCTATATTCTCGTTCCAGTAAGCTTCATAATGATATGCTGTACTCCATATCTGAGATTCTGACACATATTTTGGGAATGTATATTTCTATTTTAATATCCCATGATGTGTTATGCGCCAATGGCACATATTTGGGTGTTTTGATGCACCATTTTGCATTTAAATGTGTGTATTGCAAGCTGCGCGGCCCTAGAAATATCCCTGGATACACACATACCATAAAATTCACATATAAGCCTAACTCGCATATTTATATAAGCCACACCTAGACTTAGTTCGATCATATTAGCCTCATTGGCTATCTGAATATGGTGACTCCAATACTGTACTATAGTAGCTAATACTCGCGTATAAACCGCACCCCTACTCCGGGCCGATCCTATAAGCCGCGCTGGTGATCTGATGAGCGTAATAGCTGAGGTTTTATGGTAGGTAAGCAACAGACCATAATTATTTGTATTTGGTCATTAATACCAACGTGAACTTAGATTTCAAAGAACACATGTTTCTTCACAATCGTCAATATCACCCTAGATGATTTAATAGGCCCATATCATTTACACATGAGTTAACCATCTCACTGCCAGAGTACTTTATAGTTTTGGCAAACCTTTGAAAAATTGTATATATTAAATATTATAATGAGGAAGAGCCTCGTGCCTGTGAACTATGCCCTTTTAACTGAACCTGCACAGTGCAGATATGTACAAATGGCATAATCCTTATATATATCCTCTGTTCATTGCTTTGTAGACCTACACGCCCTCCACCTGATGCCAATCCTCCGGAAATGCCAGCTGCGATGCCCCAGGATGATGTGGTGATAGCTGGTCCAGACGTCGTACCGGAAAAGAATTGCTCTATTGAGCATCCAACAGAAACATGGTAAGTTATTAGAAGGATATCAAAGAACTGAATGTCCGGGGCTATAGGGGTGTAGCAGGTTACTGCATGTAGGTGCCCATGTTGTCCAGGACTGGAGCTACAGTAAGACTTGGTTACAATGAGATACCTCCAACCGCAACAATATACATGTTGTAACCAAGTGCTCGTTGTAACAGAGGTAAGCATAGATCTCTGTTCAATATGGGTAGATGTAGAGAGTCGGACTCCCATCCCAATTCAGGGTTTTCTATAATTTGACTTTGGAAAAAGTTGGGAAATAGATAAGAAAAAGAGCTGGTATGGAAGGATACTAATGCATTTTCTTTTCTTTCATTGATAGACTTCGCATTAGGGGGATTTTTTTATATTGAACTAAAAGGAAAAACAGTTGGTGAGGTAGTCACTCCAGAGGGGTGGTCTTTTAGTGGTTGAGGGAGTTGACTGTAATGGTTTTTGTTGATGCGGTAATCGTGATTCTCAAAATGTCAATGTATTGTTTCTAGGGGTGTCAATGACATCGCCACTATCATTAATTAAGCATAGTAAGCCTTGTATTTTAAGTTTCTAGTTCACTTCTTAACCTGAGCTGGCACGTCTTTGCATATATAATTCAGGGAACTACCCGCAAATGTCGCCCTGCTACAACAACGCATCATAGACTTGGAGGCAGAGAAAAAACTCCTCGCAGACAAGGGGTTGACACTGGACCTCATCCGGAAAAGCGATAAGGATTGCATGTTCTACACTGGCTTCCCCAACTATGAGACGTTCAAAGGTAACTTGTCTGCACTCTGTCATAGTAATTGATTGTTTTTAGCATTTACAGTTACATTTGATAATTTCTACTTTGTCATAACATGAAGTTTCCAATAATGGTTCCCAGTGAACAATAACCGTTTTTTAACGTTCTGAAACGTTAGAATGTGTAACGTTATTTTACGTTTTATTTAAAACGTATTTTTACGTTCTTACATGGTTAACCTCAACGTTTATACTCACGTTATTTTACGTTATTTAACGTTTCATAGAGCTATGGTTTATGACCCAAATATTGGGAACCAAAACCAGAGCCTACTGAAAACAAACTGATGGTAATGATAGGGACCTTTAGCAACCACGTAAAAGCTCAGAGGAGTAGGCAGAATTTGTGTTGAAAAATCGTGAGGTCTAAGTGATGGAAAATGTAATATATAGACAAAGGCCCATGGCCAGAGGATATTTTGGTATCGTTCCCCTCAAGGTGGGGCTGGGGCAGTATCCCACGAAGCCGCAGGCTGAGTGGGATGCGCCCCAGCCCCACCGAAGGGGGAACGGTACCAAAAATCCTCTGGCTATGGGCCTTTGCCTTTATTTCATGGTTTTTATTCTTCAAAATATGTTTAATTGCATATAGATGGCCATACGAATTCGAACAAATGATGATGTCATAGGCCATATGATACAGGAGGACCGTATCCCATGGGGGGCATGGGATACAGGATTTCTAGTACTTAAGCATAGTGGTCATCGTATCCACCATGAAATAAAACAATGTATTATTGATATTTCCATAAGTGAAACAATTCGTAGTGGGATTCGAACCAGCTACACCTAGACAACAGGCTCTTGGGGACCCAATACTGAAGCTGTATATCTTTATTATATTAAGACACCATGGAGCTCCGTGGCCTAATGGATATGGCACGGCACTATTGATCAGAAGGTAGCCTGTTCAAGTCTAAGAAATATAAAGATCTATGAGATACAGGATTAATTTCAATTTCCATTAATGTTTTAAGATTATTTGCAGATCTGCACATGGAACCAGCCTGTGGACTAGATAAGTATTTCATATTTGTGCATGCCTACAATGAACATCCATAATAACATGCTACGCTACAAAATAAGTTTTGCGTGGCATGTCTGCCATCATGTTATTACTATCTGTGCTGTTTTAATACTGCTAGTCTTTATTTATCCTTCCCTCGATTGTAAGAAATGCAGGCTACAAACTCGTCGCCATGCACAAACATGTACCTCACTGATAATGCTTTTGGAGTCAAGAAACCCTGAAGTTATTACCATCTGTGCTGCTCTACTACTCCTAGTCTTTATTCATCCTTTGATTATAAGAATACAGGAATGGGCTAACTACTAACTGTGAGCGTAATTTATGACACTCTTTATCAACTTCACAAGTAGGTTAAGTACTCATATGCAGCTCATAAACTGTAACAACCACAACCATGTGCAAGCACTACCAGTACGCCTTGTGTGCTTGACTGCCCGATGGCATCAGAGGGATTTGGAAGTGACATGGCAACATGGTCATGTTACGTAGGATCGACCCCTACAGCCTTCCCATGAAGGTGGTTAAGCACTTGCCACTTGTAGCTATGCTGGTCGCCATGCACAAACATGTACCTTACTGATAATGCTTTTGGAGTCAAGAAACCCTGAAGTTATTACCATCTGTGCTGCTCTACTACTCCTAGTCTTTATTCATCCTTTGATTATAAGAATACAGGAATGGGCTAACTACTAACTGTGAGCGTAATTTATGACACTCTTTATCAACTTCACAAGTAGGTTAAGTACTCATATGCAGCTCATAAACTGTAACAACCACAACCATGTGCAAGCACTACCAGTACGCCTTGTGTGCTTGACTGCCCGATGGCATCAGAGGGATTTGGAAGTGACATGGCAACATGGTCATGTTACGTAGGATCGACCCCTACAGCCTTCCCATGAAGGTGGTTAAGCACTTGCCACTTGTAGCTATGCTGGTCGCCATGCACAAACATGTACCTTACTGATAATGCTTTTAGAGTCAAGAAACCCTGAAGTTGTTACCATCTGTGCTGCTCTACTACTCCTAGTCTTTATTCATCCTTTGATTATAAGAATACAGGAATGGGCTAACTACTAACTGTGAGCGTAATTTATGACACTCTTTATCAACTTTACAAGTAGGTTAAGTACTCATATGCAGCTCATAAACTGTAACAACCACAACCATGTGCAAGCACTACCAGTACGCCTTGTGTGCTTGACTGCTCGATGGCATCAGAGAGATTTGGAAGGGACATGGCAACATGGTCATGTTACGTAGGATCGACCCCTACAGCCTTCCCATGAAAGCGGTTAAGCACTTTTAGCCATGCTGGTCGCCATGCACAAACGTTACCTTTCTGACAATGCTTTTAGAGTTAAAAAGCCCTGCATGCTTTTTCCATCAAATGTACTCAATATATGGACACCCACTGTTGCTAAAATAACAAGTTTAGAGTCATTGGAAATCAAACCTTAAAGTATCCTTTGTAAAGTTAAATTTACTGGTAGGTCCATAAATCATGTTAGATTAGCTGATATCCTGAAACATTTTTCAACTTGTAAATTTTCCACATTTTGCAATAATACCTACTTACTGTCAATTGCAGCTCTGTATGACTACCTGTACGAGAGGTCTCAAGGCCAACTGAGATATTGGCGTGGCGCAGACACAGCCGTGCATAAGCATTTCTCCTTCGAATATTCCTCCAAACCGGGCCCTCGCAGGAAATTCACGTTTGAGCAAGAATTCTTCCTAACCATGCTTCGCTTGAGAACAGGAAGGTTTTACACTGATCTAGGAAGAGAATTAGGAGCCAGCACGGCCCTGCTCTCACGCATCGTAACTACATGGCTAACATTTCTGTCTGTGGAGATGAAGGAGCTCTTCGAGATGCAAGTCAACCTTGAGGACGAGGAAATGATCGCCCCATGCTACCAGAGCTACAGGCACCTGCGTATCGTCATTGACTGCACAGAGCTGGTGTCTGAGCGTGCTTCCGATCTAGATACCCGAAAACAGCTCTACTCCAACTACAAGAGCAGGGAAACATTTAAGTTCATGGTGGGTTTGTCGCCCAATCTGACTGTCAATTATGTTTCTTCTGGTCACGGCGGTAGAGCTAGTGATAAGTTTATCACCATGGAGAGTGAGAGGTTGCTTGCCAATTTGCCTCCAGGCAGTCAGGTCATGGCGGACAGAGGCTTCAGGGTTACAGATGAACTGAAAGCATTGGGTGTTAAACTCATCGTCCCAGACTACAAAGGCATGAACAGGTCTCAGATGACTGCAGCTGAAGTTGACAACTCAGAAGAAATTGCAAAGGCTAGAATCCATATCGAACGCGTGATTCAAAGGATACGGAATTTCCATATCCTTGACAGTGCAGTAAAGCTGTCTCAGAAAGATGTTGTAGAGCAAATCTTTACAGTGTGCGCCTACCTGGTAAATTTCCAGAGTCCAATCAAGCGTTTTACATCAAAGGACAAATCTGTCCAACTACCTCAGAAAGGGCCACTCGACTACCTAGAGCCTAACTAGATGCAGAAACACTTGCGCGTAGAGACACTACAGCTGTACATTGCAACTGCAAATGTGCATGGCACTCATTTTCATGACTAATTACCTGGGGAAACATATGCATGCAGGGACTGATTGACAAATACATGTAAATCCTGATCTTGGTGTACTTGGCGTATTTGTTCATATTTTGGTAACTGGACCTACTGTCATCTGAATATTCCATGTATGAAACTGAATGTAGCAATCAAATGTCCAACAAACATGTACCAACTCAATTCAGGTCCAAGTGTAAAGGCAGTGACTTTATTATAATCGTTGATGAGGCACGCAACCAGTAGATCTTCAAATGCATTACAATCAACTCTTAAGTATACCACTGTTTGATAAATTATCCAAAAATAGCTACTTCATGTCATTCACATCTACATTCCAGGCGTTGAGTGTTTGTGAGGTTGATATCAATACCTATTATTAGACAATCAAGTAGATGACATATTATTGTACCATGAATAAATACATTGGTATTTACATCTTCTTTCAAGTATGTACATCCAATTACGAGCCATTCAAACAATTCGAAAGGGAAAGACTTACAAGCTTTCCGTACAAAACTGAGATTGCACAGCAATATGTATAGCACCCATTGAAACTTTGTGAAGGTTTCAGCTAGGGAATTGATCACTGTTTCCATGTTGCCCACATTTCTCAAGGTTTTGAGACGTTTGTGTCATGTCAATACATGGAACCTATGGCAATAAAAGATGATACCTATTTTGAGTGATTCTGTCCGTTGTTGAATATACAAGTTGATGATATAAAAATCGATATCTACAATGATATAAATGATTATGCAGATGAGTGAAACAAAGATACATGTACTTTATTTTACAAAATGCAAGTTTCTGCTATAACAATATCCATAGAATGCAGGTAGTGTACTGAAGGGCACCGGAGGACCACGATAGAGCGCACTATACAAGAAGCATGTAATGCCATAAATGCTATAAATAAATAAGTAAGTAGCATGTCAACCTCATATTACACTTGCCAAGATACAGAAGGCAGGACCGGGTTGACAATGAGGAAAACAATGCCTGCGAGATGACAAAGCACACTGACTAGCACATGTGGGAAAGGTTACATATTTCTGTAGTATACATAATTTACATCTCAAACAATTGGTTCTCTTCAATGCATCAACAAATTAAGAAACCATCAATGGGTCATATGTTTTTAGTTGGCAGTTGATAGATACCAGTCCATTCATCAATTAGTAGTAACGGAATGCTCAATCATTTGACTGATTTCAACTCCATCATGATGGGAACTGAAAAGAAACGGATATCACTTTGCTTATCTCATAGATACAGTTGTCTGGAACTTTATCTAGGTGCTATAAACAGCTCCCATGGAATTATAGAAGTTAACCTCAATGAAGTATGAGACACTCGATATGATACAACCAGGTGCTGTCACTACAACAGCTCCCAGAAGATGCCAGGTACCGTTAAAACAGGCATTTCAGCAACACCAACGTCTAATCAGCATCAGCATCGGAAGGATTAGGAGTCTTTTCAACATATCATCAGCTGTGGCCAGTCTTTTCTTTAAGTACAACTTGCTTAAGCTGATTTTGTTCTTTCTTTGTTGAACATAAATGTGGGCATTTTGAAAATGATATTTACAATCTTATAGCTGGTCATTATTTAAAGGGCTCCCCATCTCACCCCCTCAAAAGTCCCATATCAAATTAACAGGTTCCAACAGGCCCTCCTTGTCCGGATTTCCCTGCAACACCTCTTGCCCGTCCTGCGCAGTGTTTTCTATGCACATACTCATTGCTCCACAGGAATGCAGGTGCTCATGCATCAGAAGCATATTAGACCTGACACATCAGTAGTTCCTAGCTCCACCCTGCTGCATGTGATACCGTCTACTGATTACTGCTGAAATACATAGACAAATGCCAACGCCCATTGATACTGTCTCCGTTGTATTTCACGAGTGGGGGCTGGGGCCATATCCCACGAAGCCGCAGGCTGAGTGGGATATGCCCCAGCCCCCACAAGTGAAATACATCAGAGATGGTATCAATGTAGTTGGCATTTGTGTTTATTTTTCATTTGAAGCCATTTAAGGAAGAAAAAACAATCTTTTCCTTGCCCATTGAATACGGACACATTGTATTCAATGGGGGCATTGAATACGGCCCTTCAGTGCTAAAGCATAGGAAGTCTTGTATTTCAAAAAAATAAAATTAAATACCTTTTTTACAAGTCTTTGTCAGTGGGAATAGTTGAAGTTAATGTTGAGCCTTTTTAGAGCCTAGTTGTGAAATGCCCTACACATATTTATATGGGATGACACTCTCTGAAACAATGAAACCATTTTCCCATGTGGCTACAATCTTACGATGTTAAATGATACCACCTGATGAAGATCAACTCCGATGGAAATGTTGTGCTTTCAACCGTGTACTAATTCTCAAGTAATAAAATGTCTTCTTAAAATGATTTCTGATGTTGTAGTTGTGTTCACTTGTATAATTGATCATTCATTTGATTTACTATATATATAAGGATTAAAATGATTGAAAGAAAAACTTTTTTACGGGATCACTCTCCCTAAATCAATGAAAACAGTTACATATGTGACTGCAATTTAACAAATTGAAATGATTGAAAAGAAAACTTAAGATTAAAGGGAATTCAATGCATAAACATCTGCTTTAAAAAGCCTTTTTCCCATGTGTGTTATCACACTTACCTCTTGCAACTTGGGAATGACGCACAGGCGCCAAAACTTATGTAGGGAAGGGAGTAGGTTATTTTGCCAATATTGTTCGTCAAACTGGTATGGCAAGACTGTGATTCCCTTCTTTGTATATATTACAAAGTGACAGCTTGTTGTTCCGCTGATTGCCATCCCACCTTGTATCTGATCCCAGTACCCATAGCCAGTAGTGTTCTTCAGCATTACCCCCTGCGGTGTGGATTCGATGTATTCCAGCTTCTGTTCGTTGATGATGGTCTCCCATTCGTCATCCCTGCATGAATAAGGAGATTTTACTTCCAGCAGCCGTGGTGGATGACAGTCACACACGACAATCCCATCGGGACTGGCACGGAGGTAACCGTACTGCTTGTGAATGAGCAGACCAGACTCTACGACCTGTAGTCCCGTGTGCTGACTGCTCATGTACTCAATGTATTTGGCTTTTGCCACAGGCTCCTTGCAGATGCCCCACTTGAGAGCTGGTTTGCTGGGTATCCTGGGCCGTGTCATGCCCTTGTGCTTCTCGTTAAGGACACCTTTGATCAGTGTACCTTGGCGAGTGGGATGTGGTTTCTTAACTCCCAACTCCCTGACAAATCTCCTGTAGTCTGAGAAGGCACTACTTGTTAATGCTCCCCTACGGTGATTATACCAATGCACATTGGACTGCTGCCCTCTTGTCTTTACCTCAACCTTCTCCCTCTGCTCCCTTGGAAGGGTGAACTTACAGTCAGCATAGAAGGCCTCACCTGGCATGTCAGCTATTGGCAGCGGTTCAGTGCCTACTGTTATCTCACGTGAGGGGAGGCACCTTACATCAGAGGCAGGGATAAGATTTGGAAGGGACTCTGTAGCTACTGCTGCTGGAATGTGAGGCCCAAAGTTTGCTGGTGTAAGAATACTGGCAGCCGGGGCCGTTACGGAGGGATCTCTGGCTGCTGTGTAAAGGGCACTCCTCAGCTTAAGAACCGATTGGAATTTTGGTGGACATGACCGCTTGGTAGCATTTACAATTTCTCCATAGTCCTGTAACGTTCTCTTCTTCTTCTTCTTGGATTGTGTCTCTGACAAGTGAAAGTCTGAGATGCCTTTTGGCTGTACAGCAGACCCTGGAATAGTAAATGTCAAGTGTAAAAGAGCACTCACATGATGAAGCTAAGGGAAGACAGTGGTGAACTATGCAACTGCTCCTTTGTGTTTATTCCAGGCCAATATTGACTGTGGCTATTAAAAGTCCACCCAATTCATCAGAATTATGATTAGGGTTATATGGAAGAGGGTTGCTTGATGAGTCATGGTGAGGATAGGGGTTGTATGAAATATAGCTTCCCTCAGTTAAATGAATGGGACAATTCTTGTGTCAATCACCATATACAGCATGATTCGGTGTCATTGCCTTCTATTTAAAGATGGTGTGTCAGCTAAATGTTTGGAGATTTTCTAGTCTTATCATATTCCTATTGAATATCCTATCCCATACATCTTCCCTAACTTTTGAAATTATTGGCAGTGTCTTAGTCTATGAGATCAGCACATGCAGTGCAACATCTTTTACTGTAGGTCGACACTAAAACTCCCTATCTGTTTATACTGCATGGCTCAGTGCTTACCCTATTAGCTTAGTTCCTGGTATGCTCACATAGGGGGGACACTGAGTCAGTGAGGTGAATAAGCAGCATTGGTTTCTATCTCAAATCATGCATTTATAGAAAAATATACTTAACATTGAGCACTGCATATCAGCTAAAATAATAACAAAACCCTTGACATTAAAATTATATCCATTTTGGAGAAAAGGTTTGGGAAGTCTATTAGCTGATATACCATCTTTAACTGCAGCAATATTACTGCCATCATTAAACTCAATACCTTTAGGGTCTGACCAGTAACACTTTACGTCGGTTGGTGATGGGTCTTCAGGCAGTTCTGTGTAGCCCCGGGAAACCAGATCCGCCAATTTGAACAGGGTTGCACCCATGTGGCCACATGACTGGTTAAGCCTGTATCAAATAGTTATGAAGTTTTCATTAGAAATTTGACCATATCTATGCACACATTTGTCAAAATTATTTTATTTGCAGGAAGTATACTTCTAGGGAGATAATTCTAGGATTGAACATGCCTTTATATCCTACTGTCAGGGGTTTCCAACAGGTGCCTGTTTTGAATGACTACAAAATAGGTCTCTGATATGTAACATTTCACATTGAGTGCAGTGTGTGTGTTGGTGGATATACACATTGAGGTAAATTCCCCTCACCTTCATGTTGAATTTAATTACTGCACTTCATTATAGTCATACAGTTGTAATGAACATTGCAAAATTGGCTTGGGTAATCAGGTGATATGATCTAAAAAAGGGACTTTAGACCATGCTTCTTAATAGTAATTCTTCCTAATTTTAACATGTAACTGACTTTTTGAAACTTGGAAATGTTCGGTAACTTGGAAATTGCCGTATTAAAGGGAATTTCTTTAAAACAATCAAAGTGTGGGTTTCAACTTGTACTCACCCTGCTGTGCATGTGCAATAGCCACCGTATGGCTGACTTAACAGTGAATCGATTATGACAAACACAACCTTGACATCATCAGGGGAAGTAGATTGTGATGGGTTGACCCAAGCTTGCAAGACTATGAATGGATCAACATCCACTCTCTCACATTACCTAGCAATGCATATGGCCTTGACACCTTATAACGGACTGCTAGATCAGGCGTAATAACCTGGCAGCCTGTAAGATATATCTTTGCCGTGTCATCAGATATTGGCGGCACATCTTTCAACGATTTTTGCCAGCACTTCAGACGGCACAGATGGTCAGGTGTGAGAGTGTGGTACAACTCTAACTGTTCTCTGTTCAGGTTATGATACTTTATATGTGGTTGCATTACGGGCAATTCCTTGGAGCCATCAGTGGGAATACCAAGGGCAAATGCCAGAATGTTCTGTTTTGCTTTTTTCGGTAGAGCAGTTGGTAGCTTCTGGTTCTCACAATGTTCATTCAGCATCCTCATGTTGAGACCAACAATGGCTTTGAAAGATTGTGGTAATTTCTGTAAATACAATTGAAGGGGGGCTCATGTAAAGCAACACTTATAGACGAAATTCTATCTGCTTTCTGCACGCAAGGCACTTGAAGTATGCCTTCCTTTTCTCCAACAGCACCAAGCTCGCTCCAGGATAACTGCCTAGGTATATGAGTCAGAACGATCTCAAGCCCTTTAGATTACTCTTAAGGAAAACTCTTAACTATAGATTGCAATTCAAAAACTTCTTACTGCATTAATAGGAGATTTAGCTCTGGTTTCAATTAGGCTTACAATCTAGAGGCATGCAGTTAGTGCCTGTATGTGCACAGCGCCCAACATGGCCAACCAATGGTTGATGCGGAACTGCTTTCATGGAAAGGCTGTAGGTGTCGATCCTACGTAACATGGCGTGTCGTCATGCCACTTCCAAAGCCCTTTGAAGCCAAATAGCAGCCGAACATACCGGACCTGCTGGGGATGCTTGCACATGGTGTTTCAAAGATGTAAAATATCAAAAGAATGAGTAAGGGGGTTTATCAACAAGAATGATGTGTCACTGTTATGGAGTCAGTAGAAGTGAGTTTCAGTTGTGCTAATGGATTAAAAGGCATAATGTATTAGAGGGAAATTATAGAAGTACTCAAAGCCTTAGCAAACTACAACCAAACACGCCTCAACCATGGCAGGTTCTGAAATGGGCTTAACAACAAGAATTAGGAAACACCTGTTACCCAGTGTCATTATTCTAATTGAATTAAATTGCCAATTGATGTTATTAGCTGATAAGATAACTGTATCATTTGCAGATTTAGCTCTGATTTCAATTAGGCTTACAATCTAGAGGCATGCAGTTAGTGCCTGTGTGTGCACAGCGCCCAACATGGCCAACCCATGGTTGATGCGGTACTGCTTTCATGGAAAGGCTGTAGGTGTCGATCCTACGTAACATGGCTTGTCGTCATGCCACTTCCAAAGCCCTTTGAAGCCAAATAGCAGCTGAACATACCGGACCCGCTGGGGATGCTTGCACATGGTGTTTCAAAGATGTAAAATATCAAAAGAATGAGTAAAGGGGTTTATCAACAAGAATGATGTGCCACTGTTATGAGGTCAGTAGAAGTGAGTTTCAGTTGTGCTAATGGTTATAGAAAAAAACTGCATTAGTCAATATTGGCTTAACATGAAATTGGTTATCATTAGCTGTAAAGATAAATGTTTATTAGGAGCCTTTGCTCAACAAGGCTTATAATCTAGAGGCATAGATGCAGTATCTCTGTGTACACGGCACCCAACATGGTCACACTACCGTCTACTAAGCCATGGAAAGGCTGTAAGTGTCGATCCTATGTAACATAGCGTGTTGTCATGCCACTCCCACAGCTCTTTGATGTCAATAGCAGCCAACCTGATAATAGTGCTAGTTATTTTAGGACAAATTGTATTAGTGGAAATTATAGGAATTCAGAAGCCTGAACTGCTTTGAAGCAAGGCTTTCTGAAGATGCAAGATTGCAAGGCAATGCAGAATCATAATGAGCATGAGCTTAGCCATAAAAACAGTAATTTAATTATTTATCAAATAAAGTTACAAGGAATGTCTGGGATCAGAACCATATTAGAAATTATAGTGCAAAAAAGCAATGCTGCGCTAAACAGCTGTGGTAGTGACGGGTGGTTTGTGCAGCAATGATGTAACAACACTTGCCTGTACCTACTCAATGTACAGATGAAGCCTATGCTGCCTCCACAGCACTGTACCCATCGCATCATCACTTAGAGGGATAGAAAAATGAATACATTTCCAAATTCCTTCTCTACATTTGAATAAAGTTCCAGCCAAGAACAATGATTAACTGGTCAACAACAGTAGAATTATCACCGGGAATATTTAATTTCTCACTGGTTTGATACATAGAATCATAGAAATTCGTTTCACATGCTATATGTATTTCTACAGTAACTTTCCAAGTACAGGAAAAGTAAGAGTATGAGGTCAGCTCCCTCATTATAAGTTTTCTTTCATGATCATACACAAGTATACTTTTATGAATAAACTTCGTCAAGACAACGCTAAGAACATGTTTCTCACTGCTCACCAAGTTGGACTTCACTGTTGTTGAAACTTCTTCCATGTCTGATTCATCGAGATCTAGATCACTGGTCGGCGATGCTGGCACTGTTGCGGAAAATGTAGGCATCGCAGGCTTCATCTGGATAAGTAAATACAAAGATCAGCTGGGTTTACAGGGTAAAAATGTATATTAGTACAACTGTACAGTATAATCAAAAACTTCTTAACCAGACCACTGCTATTTGCTATTGATACGGGTAACTTGATCAACCTAATTATTTACAGACCCCATAATTTTATGATCGTGAAACTGTGTGAGTCGAGTAATAAGGTAATACATGACATCATTGTTTAACACTTCAGTACTCACCAATGTGGGGTTGGTTGTTGACGATCCTGACTCAGATGTGACGGTAGATACGTGATCTTGACTGCCTGACTTAGATGTGAAGTTGAACTGGGAAGAGAATACCAGGTTTACACAGGGAAAGAGCAGGGAAAGCATAAATGCATTGTAATCTAACAGTTAAACATGCCTACTTTAGCAGAGATGCCTGGGCATGTACACACATTCTCATTCTTTCCCACAGGTAAGGCAAATAAGGAGAATCCACTTGTTGCTGTTCACTGGACACTTTGCTGCATTTCCTTATGGAGTGCTGGAGCTGTTAGAGTCTAAACTACAACAAGAGTATGCTATGATGAAATTAAATAGTTACCTTTGCTTGATGTACTGTAGTCCGCAAGTTTTCAGAAACTGCAGGCAGAGGACTGGACTGCATCACCATTGGTGCTGGAGCCCGGATTCCTTGGATCTGCACTTTTCCAAGCCCCATTACATGTCTCAGTGCTGGCAGATTGTCCTGTGTTTACACAAATATTACAGTGTCTACATATAGGCCCTACCTTTATTAGCATTTGCACAACAGCATAACGCTCCAGTCGACACCCTTTCGTGTATGAATTTGCATTGAGCTCTTAGATCTACACTGTTTGGTTCTCTCAAACATTCTTTATCTATATCTTTACTCCAACAGTCTATAATAGGCAATTGGTTTATACATGGAATAGTAACCAGGATTTGTTATGCCCTGTATGTGTACATAAATTTATGAAAAGAAGTGTCCTGGGCATACCTTTAAAAAAGGCAAAAGACATGGCTGTGGTGGCGACTGCAGTGCCTGCTGAAGGTTTTCTGTAAATCCCTCAGGCTGGACTTTCTCATCCTGTTAAATATAACACAGCCAATGGATTGTAAGTCTACACTTACTTATCAGAGCCATATGGAAGTAAATATGTACACACAGTGAACAAGCAAGTCAAGATATTGAACGGGTGACAAAATAAAACTGCAAAAAACAACAACAGTTCTCACAATAAGATTCTGGATGAGGTTCCTAATGACACTTGATCTGGCGCCATGGTCCTTTGAATCAAGAGTCATGAGTGCTGACAAGAAGCTGTGGCATTTTTGGACAGGCTCTGCGATGTGTACCTGAAGTGGTGGTTGGTTGTTGCATCAGAAGGAGCAGAATGACATGTTAGAGGTCTATCGCAGCTTGAAACAGCCGCATTGTTGCAATGAACAAAAGCGTTTATCTGTGTTAACTGATAATTATTCTTTAATTTTACACATTGTATGTAATTCATATTTAACAAGTGATTTCATGGATTTTGAGGAAAGTTCAATGTTTTGAGAATGGTAAAGGTATGACAACTAATGGGAACACAGACAGGCTCTTAGCCAATTCATACTGTAAGTACTGACTTACAGAGGCAGCCGTGATGATATTGTGAGTTTGACGAGGTGTTGGGAACTGCTGTGTTGGCACTTTTGGCTGTGATGGTGGTTTACCAGGCCGCTGCCCTCTGATCGCAGTGGGCACTTCCAGCAGAAATGTGGAGTATTATATGTTTAGTCCATGCAGTAATTTCCATGTATTAAGCTACTTAAAAAGGATATTCAGTTTTGCAGAAACTGCCTGTAACATTTAAGATGGCTGCATTGGTGCATCTTTCTAGAAATGTAGGGCCAAAAGTGGGTATATCCAAGAGAACGTCTAATCCAAGTTGCACATTGATTATGGTGACCGATCCTGTAAACATGCCAGTATAAATAAAAGGTTTTTGAAAAAAATACCTGTTGCCATGGGGACGGTTTGGTCGCAACGGGTGGTTGATCCTGTCAGGTGCAATCTTTGAACTGGTAGCTGTGCTGGGAGACTTTTATTAGGCCCTCTCAGCTCATGGCGATACCGCCAATGCTCGAGTTTATCAAGCATGACCTCGTCACATAGGGGACAAGTGACATTGTGCACAGGTACTGCAAGATATGAGGGATAAAGTGCTGTAAATTCCCACGTATGACTCATACCTCGCGTATAACCTGCACTCCGACTTTGGAAGAATCTTATACAATGTAACCCGCACCTAGGGTCTGAAATTTGCGGTTTTAGTACTGTACTTTACTAACAGAGACCCTCATATTACCCGCACCTAGACTTCGAGAACATCATGAAACCAACACTGGAGGTTTGCATAGTGTATAACCCGCAGGTCATATGCGGGAATTTACGGTAAGTCTGAAAGCATGGTGTATAGCTGATTCCAGAAGGGTTGGCATGCAGCACTGCCAAGCATCGTGAAGACAAAGAGTGTGGCTCATCAAAGCACTGTGCCACTCTTACATTAAGACATGACTCATTCTGTGACTACATGAGGGGGCTCAGGATAGGCCTGAGGGCTAGCTGAGGCTTTGGGTCTATGTGGGCCTTCGTACATGGATGTACCTCGTGGTATTCCATGTTGGTGAATGGAGAAGAAAACTCCCTACTGTGGCGTTTTCCAGTTAAGCAGGGGATAATAGGTTCTTACATGATAACAACTGCACAGTAATGAAAATCAATATTTCAGAAGGTAATCATGTAGGTATTTGAGAACCAAGTGATCGAGGCCTCTGCATTTCTAACAAAACTGTTACATGTATAATTCTATTTGGGCTAATTGAACCTCGTTAGATTTAACCCCTTTACCACTCAATGCAATTTTGTGCAATATATCGGCTTACCGCGTGGAAGGGGTTAAAGTTAAGAGCCCTATAAATCATCTAGTGACATATTATACTACCGATAAGAATTCCAGCATTACCTGCTGTTGCTGCTGCAGTTCCAGTTCCAGTCCCACAGCCTGGGGTCCGGGACACACTGACGGCAGTCCCCGCTGAAGTTCCAGCATCTGTAGAAGTGAAATAGTAAACTAGGGGACAGAAAGAGTAGTGCATTAGGGTTCTGTATGTCAACTACCACACTCCCCCATGAGCATTACAGAGTGATAACCGGACATCTATAAAGAATTATGTACATTCCCACAAATCTGTGAGGCCGGTGTATGTATGTTTGTGGGAGTTGGAGTCGTCCTGATGACCTAGTATGTTTACTGGAACTCTGGCTACATGTCAGTTTTTACGGCTTGTAAATCAAACGTGCCAACTTACCAAATGGGGCTAAACTCTGATAATGATTTTCATGTACATGGCCCAACAGCAGGGGAAGCTCATGGGAGCTATTACGCTGCTGCTGTCTTCCTACAACCCAATTGAAGCAATTCTCTGTGCCTCCCTGAAGCGAGCTTGTGACAATTAAAATGTCTCTTTGAAGGATGTTGGCCATAGTTATCACGACAACAGCATCGGCATAGGTACCATTTTGGCCCATCCTGGTGCAGTACGTTTCCCACTCTTCGCTCACATAGTTCCTCAGATCAACCTGGCCATCGTTTCTCTGTAATTGTTAGTATTACAAAGAATAGAGTGGGTCATGGCAATTACTTTGAAAAGCAAAGACAAGGAGTGCATACCCCATAGTCTGGTGGTAGAACCCCATCTGTAGCCCAACCTCAATGTCTCTGATATGAAAATTCAAAATGGCTGCCATATTTCTTTTTGAAAGTGGCAGGGTTGTATTCCTTGACCTCATAAATGTACTTTTTGCATTTTTATTTGTGTTTCTAAATTCATTAGAAGCCAAGATAGGCACGTTTCTAGTTTTCGGGAGCTTTCTGGCAGCCATCTTGAATATCTCAAAATGCCCAAGGGTGAGAGCTCCACATCCACCCTGATAATTCTACCTAGACCCTATACATCAATGATCAGCAGAGAAAAAAACTATATCAGAGAAGTTGGGTTCAACCCCTACAGCTTCCAGACTACTAGTAGCAAGCGCAGTGCGGGCTGTGAGTGGGCTGCACTACAAGTTCCCGTCGGTTTAGGACAAGCAGCAGATCTGAGCTAAAACCAAAATAGGCTAACGAAATGACGTTATTTTACGTTGAAAAAACGTTATTTGAAGGTTTTAAAAAACGTTACAAATCAACGAAAGTATGATGTACATTCATGTAAAAATGTTGACTAAAAATAAAGTTTAGTAATGTTATATAGAAACTGTTCATATGCATGACGTTTTTGTGTCGTTATTTTACGTTTCTTCAGAAATAAGTATGTAGTGTAATGGAATAAAAATACTTTTTTAACTTGGTGGGAGTCGAACCCATGATAGTAAGCAGTCCTCAGAGTTGTCCGGCAGTCCTATCCATTCTGCCACAGAGGCCCATTAGGCACGATGATACCAACACAGCTGAAAGCTGGTCAGCAGGTCTATTTACCTATCTATTTACCGTGAGAGATACTAGTGGTCTACATAAATAGGGCCCTTGATGGGGAGGCCCCATGTCCCACGTCGATTAAAAGACATGGCCATCTTGCCATATCAATTTAAAGAAATGTTCATGTTGCCATATCGATTTTAAGAAATGCCTAATGTCAAATGTGATGTAGCAAATTAAACATAGACATACCCTATACTTTTAGCACTGTTACATTTGCGTTTCATGGGCAATGTGGGGTTTGCTAAAGGTCCATACTATCAAATTTTCCTCGTCCCATATCAATAAGCCCAAAATGCTCCATCATGTCATTGTGTCGAATTGAGAGTTCTAGGGGGCATATTAAAGGTACTATACTTAGTCGGATAAGGTAACCTCTGTGGCCTAGTGATCAGAAGTTCTGTCAGATTCCTGACTCGTTTTGTTATAAAAAGTCAAAATATTACCAAATGAAAAAGTATGATTGCATGAGCAAATTAAAAAAATGAGGACAATGTGGTGGAATCTTGCCCAGGCGACTCAGGGCATAGAGTTGTAGTCTATCATCGACATGTCAATGCTGAGGTTTGCCAATTGGTATCTAGGAGTCGTACTTGGGCCAGCAAGAATAATGAACAGGTTTGCAAATTATCAATGATAGGCTACCTACTGGTGCTAGGCATACACATCGTGTAGAGACTCCTCCAGGTGCCCCTACCCACTTGTATGTCCCCTACAGCACATACATCGTGTAGAGCCTCCTCCAGGCCCCCCTACCTACCTGCATGTACCCACCACCACACATATCGTGTAGAGACTCCTCCAGCTGCCCCTACCTACCTGTATGTACCCAGCATCACACACATCGTGTAGAGCCTCCTCCAGGCCCCCCTACCTACCTGCATGTACCCACCACCACACACATCGTGTAGAGACTCCTCCAGGTGCCCCTACCTACCTGTATGTCCCGTACATCACACACATCGTGTAGAGCCTCCTCCAGGCCCCCCTACCTACCTGTATGTACCCACCACCACACACATCGTGTAGAGATCCCTCCAGCTGCCCCTACCTACCTGTATGTACCCAGCATCACACACATCGTGTAGAGATCCCTCCAGCTGCCCCTACATACCTGTCTATACCCAGCACCACACACATCGTGTAGAGATCCCTCCAGCTGCCCCTACCTACCTGTATGTACCCAGCATCACACACATCGTGTAGAGATCCCTCCAGCTGCCCCTACATACCTGTCTATACCCAGCACCACACACATCGTGTAGAGATCCCTCCAGCTGCCCCTACCTACCTGTATGTACCCAGCATCACACACATCGTGTAGAGATCCCTCCAGCTGCCCCTACCTACCTGTATGTACCCAGCACCACACACATCGTGTAGAGATCCCTCCAGCTGCCCCTACCTACCTGTATGTACCCAGCATCACACACATCGTGTAGAGCCTCCTCCAGGCCCCCCTACCTACATGTATGTACCCTACAACACACACATCGTGTAGAGACTCCTCCAGGTGCCCCTACCTACCTGTATGTCCCCTACAACACACACATCGTGTAGAGCCTCCTCCAGGCCCCCCTACCTACCTGCATGTACCCACCACCACACACATCGTGTAGAGATCCCTCCAGCTGCCCCTACCTACCTGTATGTACCCAGCATCACACACATCGTGTAGAGCCTCCTCCGGGCCCCCCTACCTACCTGTCTATACCCAGCACCACACACATTGTGTAGAGATCCCTCCACGCCCCCCTACCTACCTGTATGTCCCCTACAACACACACATCGTGTAGAGCCTCCTCCAGGCCCCCCTACCTACCTGCATGTACCCACCACCACACACATCGTGTAGAGATCCCTCCAGCTGCCCCTACCTACCTGTATGTACCCAGTACCACACACATCGTGTAGAGCCTCCTCCAGGCCCCCCTACCTACCTGCATGTACCCACCACCACACACATCGTGTAGAGATCCCTCCAGCTGCCCCTACCTACCTGTATGTACCCACCATCACACACATCGTGTAGAGATCCCTCCAGCTGCCCCTACATACCTGTCTATACCCAGCACCACACACATTGTGTAGAGATCCCTCCAGGCCCCCCTACCTACCTGTATGTACCCAGTACCACACACATCGTGTAGAGATCCCTCCAGGCCCCCCTACCTACCTGTATGTACCCAGTACCACACACATCGTGTAGAGATCCCTCCAGCTGCCCCTACCTACCTGTATGTACCCACCACCACACACATCGTGTAGAGATCCCTCCAGCTGCCCCTACCTACCTGTATGTACCCAACATCACACACATCGTGTAGAGCCTCCTCCAGGCCCCCCTACCTACCTGCATGTACCCACCACCACACACATCGTGTAGAGATCCCTCCAGCTGCCCCTACCTACCTGTATGTACCCAACATCACACACATCGTGTAGAGATCCCTCCAGCTGCCCCTACCTACCTGTATGTACCCAGCATCACACACATCGTGTAGAGCCTCCTCCAGGCCCCCCTACCTACCTGCATGTACCCACCACCACACACATCGTGTAGAGATCCCTCCAGGCCCCCCTACCTACCTGTATGTACCCAGTACCACACACATCGTGTAGAGATCCCTCCAGGCCCCCCTACCTACCTGTATGTACCCAGCATCACACACATCGTGTAGAGACTCCTCCAGGCCCTCCTACCTACCTGTGTGTACCCTACAGCACACACATCGGGTAGAGACCCCTCCAGCCTCCACATTGTGTTCTTTATAATTCAATATCTTAAAATACGATTAATAGATAATAATGAATTCAAGTCAGTTCATAATAAGAACGATTGATTGTGTGATCAACATCACATGTGACCCAGGGCTCTAATAACCCATCACAGACCTCCATCACAGACTTCTATCACGGACCTCCATAAGTAACGGACCTCCATCACAGACTTCCATCACGGACCCCCCAATCACAGACCTCCATCACAGATCCCCTATCGTGTAGAGACTCCTCCAGGT
This sequence comes from Harmothoe impar, assembly GCA_947462335.1. NCBI lineage: Eukaryota > Metazoa > Annelida > Polychaeta > Phyllodocida > Polynoidae > Harmothoe > Harmothoe impar. The sequence goes on from OX381714.1 coordinate 65,041,465, forward strand.
GCCCCTACCTACGTGTGTGTACACTGCAGCATACACATTGTACACACTTCTCCAGCATCCTCTACCTACCTGTACCTAAATAGCACCACACAGTTTGTGTATACACTGCCCTAGGTACACCTACCTACATGTATCATGCTCTGGACGATGATTATGAGTAACACCTCCCAGATCATGATGCATGTGCCTTTATAAAATATAATAACACAGTACCTGTACAAGGTGTCCCAGGTCCATGTAGCTGCCCAACTGTACCGGGTAGTGTACACTTAATATGACCAAAACATTTACTAGCTTCTATACTCATAGTCATGTGTCTATAGCTACCTGTATGTACCCAGTACCACTCACCACTTCTCCAGGTGCCTCTATCTACCTTAGTTAGAAACGTTTACATTAATTTCAAAACCATTTGATATTGCAAAGTTAGTGGCAGGATAGTGAATAGTAAATGTCAGAGTTTATGGTATGGTATTGGAAACTCACTTGAATGACAGGTGCTGCACGTAATTTGTCCACGGCCACTTGACGCAGTATACGGGCAGAACGTGGTGGCAAACCCAGTCTCTGTAGCTGGTCAGAGACCGCGTGAAAAAAGCAGTTGCCATCTCCAACGGTTTCATTTCGATACATCAGGCAGTGGTTTTGGCAGTTACGGGCCAGTCGTGCCCTTGCACCGTCTTCCTTCTCATATGTAATCGCAGACTGCCTCAACGCTTCATGCAGGTCACCAGGGTCCAGGAAGTAGTTTTGGCCTATCAACAGAGGGAAATTCAACATTAAATGGATCCCTACCAACATACATTGCATTGCAAACAAACCAGAGTTGTACCTTTTTTTGTTATAAAGGCATCGGAATGAACTATTTCAACTGTAAGTTATCTTGGGTGGGATTGATTTGGGGGGGGGGGCCGGTGGGAGTTATTGGAGAGTAACCTGGTCCAGTCTTGGGATATCATCTCACACGGGTACCAACCATTTGGGTTGCACTCGTCGCTGTTAATGCTCTTTGGCCAGTTTAGGCAAATTTGGAGACCAAATGCGTACAGGGGGGGGGGGGGGGTAGGGGGGTCCAGGACCATTTTGGCATACGCATTGTGTATGCATAGGGGTGTTTTATGGTCAATTTTGGACATTAAAAGTATATATTTTTTGGTCGCCAGGAAAACAGCCCAGGTCGCCAGGTCGCTTTTGAGCCCTCTGGAGCCACATAGCTTAAAGGGTTGCGTGGTGCTCGATTTCAACCTGTCGGAGGGAGGGGGGGGGGAGCAAAAACATGTTGATCCCTCTTGTGGGGATGGAACAACGAAATTTTGACCTACTGGCAAGAAAATCCACCAATATACCCCCACCCTGTTGTTAAGAATAACCCCCAAAAAATCATCGTTTTTCAAACACAGAAGTGCTTTTTCAAAGGAGTGTTTGTGAAAATTGAAAATAGGGAGGGGGGTTCCAGTAGGCCTACCGAGAGTTCATAAAAGGGTAGAAATTCATAAAGGGTAGGCTACTAAGAATTCCCATATTTAGTGTGATGTGTATTGTACGCATGGGGGGGGGGGGGGTTAGTGTAGTCCAAATGCGTACATGATGTTACCGGGGGGGGGGGGGGGTCAATTTCTAGCAAAAATGTGCGTACGTAATTAATGGATGGCCCCCAAGTGAAATGGGAACTAGCCCAACCCCCCCCCCCCCCCCCCGGGCCCTGAGATGGATAATCAATGTGGGATATGAGGGCCCATACTGGTATCCTAGATATGCCACCAAGACCTTCTAACACATGTCTAGGCCTACATTTTGTGCCTACAAGCCAGAGTAGAGAAGGACGGCTAGCTATCTGTAGGCCTGCTCAGGCTACTGCAAGCTGGGCCCAGGCCAAGGCTGGACACGACTGGTTCAGGAGTCCACACCCATTTGCCTGGGTGCCCCTCCACCCTCCCGCAGGATTTCTTTTACTTTTTTTTTGCCTCCAACTCCGCCCTTATGTATTGTGAGTGTACTACCCTTCTAGACCTAATACTAGCTGACTGTGGGAGGACCAGAAGTCAAGGAAAGTCTTCGATTCTGCAACCTCACGCTCTGAAACTGGGCAACTCAAGCAGAGTCAAGGATTAGACTGTGCTTAGCTGAGCGACCTGTCAAATTGTTGACACTGTAAAATCACTCAAAATTCCATCCCACACCAAACAGACTGCACACAACTAAAGATAAACAACCTTCCTCACTATTCCCATTATACATACACATTCCAATAACTTTCACCTGATTTAAACCACTTGGAATCTGCACGTAGCGGCGTCGCCATCATCGCACCGACCGAAGTGTTTACGTTCTGACGTTGCCAACCGGAATTCCGGATTTGTCGCGCATGCGCGACAATTGGCAATCCCACTATGGTAAACTGAGCTTTACTTTCACGGCAAACTACTCCTGTCAAACCTAAACAATAAGGACTCGATCTGAGACGTCACTGCTTGGTAAGATCGCTAGGTAACGTAGTGACGTTGCTTGGTGACGTAGTGGCGTCACTAAGATTGTGACGTCACTGTGACACTCTCCATGCAGAGGTTTAGTCGAGTTACATTGAAAACATACTGATGTTTTACAATGTGTTAGGAGAATGTGAAAATAAACACAATGTCGGCCATTTTGTCCCCTCTGAAAGTTTTTACTACATCATGTAGAAAGTTTACATTGATAAGACCCCCTTGCCTATTTATTTTTCTTTTCATATAAAGATGAGTGATAGATTTTCATAAGTGAAGATGGTTTGAGATATTTTGTAATTGCAATGCTCGTGATTTGTCTAGGAATCAACCATTGAATTGTTCGGGATCGATGATTAGCTTGGATCTACTCAGAGAAAATATCAGATTCCATCTTGTTTGTAGAACGGACGCCTCAAGAGTGACGTCATAGTTTAATAATGAAAGTGAGGTGAACGCTGGTACGCTGGTACCCGATAGACTATTTTCGCGCGTCGTCAAATACTCAACACTCCTCCTCGACAAGAAAATATACTGTGTTAACACTACACAATAAACTTAGAATATGTATATGAATATGTCACTTGTAAATAAACTCCTCCTGGATATTGAATCAGTGTCTTTGCTTTCTTCGATTAATGTTCCTTTTGAGAAATAATGTTTAGTGTCTCTCAACTTGACTTTTTCAAATGTTCTCCAGTAAACTGGTTAAGTTGGATAAAGGATAAATACATCCATATTTGTTGAAAACTAAAAAGACACAATTTGTCTCAAAATTTTAGAGATAAAGTCTTTGACTTGACTTCATAGTCAAACTAGTAAATAAACTGTCCACAGTTTCTTTGTTTCCATTTCTTCAGTTCTTTCAAAATATGAATCTGGAGATATAAATGTACTTTCACTAACATATATAATACTTCATGATTAATAGTTCACAGTACAGAGTTCTACTTTGTTTTTTTGTGGTTTTTTTTTGTTCATATTGAATTTCCATTTAGTTAATAGCATACACACCAGCTATTACAGTATAATGTACCACAAATTAAACTAACCTTGGGAAGAGAGGTTTCCAGCACATCATTCCCTTGTGAGGTTTTTATCCCTCACGTGAGGCTTTACCCCTCACTTCCCTAACACTGAAAAATAACCCCATAAAGCACTCAGCCCTATGGGCATCCACATAATGTGGGCTTCATCCTGCATCCACACGCAGTGGGCTTCATCATCCATGCATCCACACGCAGTGGGCTTCATCATCCATGCATCCACACGCAGTGGGCTTCATCCTGTTTCCCTGTACGAGTATTGACACTCCCTACAGCATTGACAAAACATCTACAGTTCACTATAAATACAGCTGTAGCACAGTCTCCTCCTATATGTATCCTGTAGGCTATGACGACCTCCAAAGACCTCCCCCCACACGTTGTACCCTGTAGGCTATGATGACCTCCAAAGGACTCCTCCCACACGTCGTACCCTGTAGGCTATGACGACCTCCAAAGGACTCCTCCCACACGTCGTACCCTGTAGGCTATGATGACCTCCTAAGGCCTCCTCCCACACGTCGTACCCTGTAGGCTATGATGACCTCCAAAGGACTCCTCCCACACGTCGTACCCTGTAGGCTATGATGACCTCCAAAGGACTCCTCCCACACGTCGTACCCTGTAGGCTATGATGACCTCCAAAGGACTCCTCCCACACGTCACCACAAACACTCACATCGTCCTGGTGTCCACAATACACACAATTGTCTTGCACACAGCAGTATCAACTCCTCCAGTGTTGATACATACACAACAGCAAATCATACACATCAGTTTCAAAATACACAAATAATACACAACCCACGTCGATGTCCAACAATACATAAAACACAGCACAAACACAAACTTTCCTCACTGTCTCCACGTTGATCTGAGACCTGTTAACCCGGTTACACCTTGCTCACATCTCTCAAGTCAGCATCTTGTTCCATGTCTCTATACTCACTCCTCCTGTACCTAGACACGTCCTCTACACTCAGACACGTTTCTTGTGTCCATAAACGTGTCCAGGGACACAACTCAATACAAACTCTCCTCTGACACTGGCAGCACATCGTAGGGATAACACACTGCAGTCTCCTGACGTCACCTGCAGTCTCCTGACGTCCACTGCAGACAGCACAACTGTACTTCCCTGTCGACTTTACAGCTACCACAAAAATACCACAATCTTTGTTCTAATACTTCTATGTTGATTACCATGTCGTCACTACTAAAAATCAAGTCTTGCACACACCACGTTGATATCTCCTCATGTGGATCAGTGTCCATAAACACGTAACTCTCACGTTGTCACCTTGCACCAGTTTTCATCCCTGGTGCCTCCTGGAGTCCTGCTGATCATTGTCCATAAACTACATGCAATGATCACAACACACAATAATATATACACTCGCGTCAGGCACTTGGGACTCCACTTTCAGTTTCACTTTCCAATGTCTCAATGTCTCCACGTTGTGCATCTCCAAATCCCCACCTCTGTAAGTCCACAGTGTAGGCTCCCGTGTAGGCTACACTGTTCTACTCACGTGTTCAGCATCCACTAACACAACTGAAACACGTTTACTATAAACCTGCTGAGATCGTACACCGGTCGTACACACAGCGGTCCATCGTACATGGATTCCTCGCCACTTTCACATCTACACTAGCCTAGGGATATGGCTCAGAATGTCTACATACCAGTAACTAACCTCCAGTTTGAGCAACACACCTCCTCGTCATTGAACTCTCTCCTCCTTGGCGCCTGCCACTTCTCCGACGTCGCCCCCACGCCGCCTCTAGGCCGCCTCTCCCGGGGGCTCTGTCTGTTACCCCACCCCGGTGCCCTGCACGACGTAGGGCCTGCTCGCCGAAGCCACTCTCGGTGCATCTCTCAGGCGTCCTCGTGGTCCCGTTCTCCCGACTTTCAAGTCTCTCAAAGTCGTACTTTCAAGGCCCATCCGACTTCCAATTTCGTCCAGCCTGTACCCTATACATTTAACCGTGATCTTAGCGTAATCTGGGCTTCCATAACCTGTTCGGGATCGATGATTAGCTTGGATCTACTCAGAGAAAATATCAGATTCCATCTTGTTTGTAGAACGGACGCCTCAAGAGTGACGTCATAGTTTAATAATGAAAGTGAGGTGAACGCTGGTACGCTGGTACCCGATAGACTATTTTCGCGCGTCGTCAAATACTCAACATGAATCTGCTGTTTGAATGCTGCAAATCACCCATGAATTTCGACCACTGCATAAAGTGCTTGGCATAGCCTAGCCTGAAGCCACTTCGTGGCTTCAGGCTAGGCTATGCCTAGGCTCGCTTTAAAAAAAAGTCAAAATGGATCTGAAAAAGTTGACCCAAAAACATTTCTGGTGTATTCAACAAAAGGAAAAGCACTGTGGCATCCTGCTTTGCTGGATGTCTTGATACTTTGTATTATTATAAGTGACAACAACTCTGAATCTTGATCTCAGGATGTATTGACCGACCTCCGGTGTATCGCATAACCCGCACGATCCACAGACAATTACCAGACGCTTAGTACGCCGGTATGACGATAGGTGGCGCCCTAGTAGCGCTAGTAGCGTTTGCCGCGCTCTGCAGGAGCAGGGCTGCGTCATACGACATCTCCCTTTTTTAAGGAGTATTATGTTAAGACATACTTAGAAGTGTTCTTGAAGTGTTCATGACATAATAGTTACTATGAAGTTACTCTTGTTTGTCCTTTCCAATCACAAGAATGTCATCCATGTGACACAACACTCCTTGTAGTCCAGTCAGTTCTTTGTCCATTCTCTTTTGGAAGTGTTCAGGAGCAGATGATATACCGTAGGGAAGTCTCCTGAACATGTACCTTCCGAACGGTGTGATGAATGTAGTCAGCTTTGCACTCTCTTGAGTCAACAGTACCTGGTGGAAGCCAGAATTTGCGTCTAGCTTGGAGAATACAGCTCCGCTTGAAATACACGCCAGGGTCTCCTCCACCTTTTTCATCTGGTAGAGTTCACGTCGGACGCCCTGGTTGAGTCTTGTCAAGTCCACACACAGCCGTAGGTTCCCGTTTGGTTTATGTACAACCACCATGGGTGCACACCAGTCCGTTGGTTCGTCCACGGGCTCGATAACTTCTGACTTTACTAATGCTGCGATTTCCTGCTCTACCTTTTTCATCAGAGGCTTTGGCACACTACGTGGAGTATAGAGGCAGAATGGTTTAGCATCATCTTTGAGTCTTATAGCATATTCACCTTTCAGCTTACCGAGTCCTGTAAAGAGCTTCGGGTAAGCTTTGACCACTTCGTCCTTCGTGTCCAACTTTGGGATTTCACTGTTCACGGCTTTGACCCTATAGGCACCAGGGATGTTAGGTATCAGTCCTAGTTTCTCGATTGCAGGTTGTCCGAGGAGAAGCGATTTCACGCCTCGCACTACGTAGACGTCTTCGTGGACGGTAGTGTCTCCGCGACTCAACTGCATACGAGCACATCCTAGCGTCTGTAACGGATGCTCGCCTGTAGCATACAGCGTCTTTCTTGTTGGTTGGATCTCTCCATAGGACTTCTTGTAGTATGTATCGGGCATCACCGATATCTCAGCTCCAGAGTCTATGTACCACGATAGAGTATCGGAGCCAGTTCTGAGTTTTATGTACCAGCCTTTGTTTGAACTCGATTTGTCGTCTGGGACGGATTTTGATGAAGCCGCATTTACTTCGCTAGTTACGCTGCCGATAAATACGTGCGACACTCCGTCATCGGTTATATCGTCTCCCGACTCTTCCTCTGCGACTTGAGAAATCCGCGCTCTTGAGGTACGGCAAACTTGGGAAAAATGTCCTTTTATTTTACACTTCTCACAGGAGTGATTCACTGCGGGACAATTTTTCTTCCCTTTGAGGTGTTCGGTACCACAGTATCCGCACTTGATTTTGTCACCAGTATTTCTCTTTTTCTCGGTTCTGCTCGGGTCCGGCTTCTTCTTGGCCTTGCTGTGGACTACGTCTATATTGGCACTCTTTGACTCTTGGAGCTCATAGCGCGTAGTCTCCTTTTGGTAGAGTATCTCTACTGTTCTCTCCAGCGTAAGCCCAGCACCGGCATCATAGAGCTTCGACTTTGCCGACTGGTCGGTACATGAAAATGTCAGTTTATCTCGCACAGCCTGGTCCATATAGGTCTGTGGGAATTTGCATTCACCTGCACTCTTCTTGACTGTTAGCACCCATGACTCCAGAGTTTGAGATGGTCCCCTTTTGAGGGTGAACCAAAACTTTTCCCTTAGTAGCAGTTGGGGGTCCCTTTTTCCAAAATATTCTGTGTATTTTTGTAGCACAGTATTATAGTTATTTGGGTCCTCAGCTGGTATGGGAGCTTGTCCCTGGACTGCATTTGGTTGTTGTGGGAGGAATACAAAACTGTCATAAATGTCTATCCCATCATCCCCAATATGATTCAGTAGGAGTCCCACCTTTTTTTCATTTGGCTCTGTGCTGGAGCCTGTGGCCTTGAGATATATCTCAAACCTTCTCTTCCACAGAGACCATGAATGTGATGGGTTACCCCTCTCAATTCTGAGGGTGTCTGGTGGTTTTACACTGTTGGCAGCCATTTCAAAATTGTCACTGCTTTTAATGTAGGCCTACTGACAGTCTATTATACACACAATTAACAGCTTGGTGTCTTGGTAAATGCTCCTGGAGGTTTTAGAAAAGTTCTCTACTCACAGATTCTTGAGAAGTTGAGTTCATCACTTTTCAACACCAACTTGAGTGTCTCACTTCAATTTGGCACTTTTCTTGTAGTGGGCATGGAAGATGACCTATTCTGACACCAGGAGCAGGGCTGCGTCATACGACAAGCACCAGCTTGCGCTGTACTTTCACACACTATTTGTTGTATAATAACAGGATTATGAGCTAACTGGTGAACGGAAGGCGGCGGAAGGCGGGAAAGGTAACCCTGCCATCTTGCGGAACGCTCTGAAATAATGAGCACGTGCTGACACCTGGTGATGAACGTCTGAACCACCCTGAACGCTCTGAAGATCTTTACAAACTGTTTTCACTCTATATCCTGGCACTGATATGAATTAACACAAGTCTCAGATATATCCTTGTTGCATCTGTATGTATTGTACCACATGACAATATTGAATACCAAGCCCTGGGCACTTTTATCGATGTTTATGTCTTAAATAGGTCGGGGAATCCCTTTGGGGGAACCCGTGTCGAAACCGAGGGTGGCGGCCTTGACCTTCGAGGAATTCGGGAAGAGGCGGAAAGGTGAAAAGTGGTAAGTTTGTGTTTGTAACTGGGCAACGCCAAAATACCTGCCCTCCTGGGCCTTCTAGACACCCCAGGGTAATACCAAGGAAGGATCTACCCCCATTTGAATAGTGGATGTCCGTGAAAGTATCGTTGAGTGCTGTTGGGGGCGGAGTTGTTGAGTTGAGACTTGAAGGGAATGTCCACTCAGCCGAGACGGGAGTTGGGCAGGTGGGGTAGTGGAGGTGAGATGTTCCACAGACAGTGACAGCACTGACGACTTGGGGGGTTGTTGTCAGTAGGGTTCTATTGGATGCCAAGTTTGATTGAGATTTGTTATAAAAAATACACAGTGTATGTCGAGTTGCACCCATTGGCATTGCAGTACCGGTAGCCGGGTAGGTCTTTTAATTTAAGCAGGGAAACATACACTGACACAGTGACAGCAGAACAGAAAGTGAGAAACATTCAAACATGCACTTTTAGTTTTACTGTTTAACAGTCAGACTCTTGGAAGTTGGAGGTGGGTGGGCGGGGTGGACTTGATCATCAAGTTGATGCAGAATCATAGGGTCCGTTGAGAGAGAGAAAAAAAGTGAACTTCCCTGGGGGCAGGGGGGGGGGGTGTATCCGCCTAGCGCTTAATAGTATTAGTATGAAACCAATGCTTTGATTGATGTTTGATATCCAGATAATCCACAGGTGATCAAAATACATCATTCATAACTGTTCATAATCTAATTCAAACAGACAAATGTGGATTTCTCCCCAGACATGCAGACAGAATATAATCGTTGGATTACAGGCACACACCAACAATTTAGTCAAATCTATGTATTTCAGATGATATTATCAGACCAGGATATTTTCTTTTTGGACAATCATAATTCTACCTTAAGGGAGTGGTCATTTTTAATAACGGAGGGGTTGGTGAATTTGGGGGGGGGACCAAAAAAATTTGGACCCCTCTTGAGGGGGGGGGGACCAAAAAAATTGCACCCTTTTTTAGCGAAAAAGCCAGCGCGTTACTACAGCTCAAAGTGGTCGACCGTGCTCAATTTCAACTTGCCTGATGTGGGGGGGGGGGGGGGGGGGGGGGGGGGGGGGAATGTTTTGACCCGCTTGTGCGATAATCCACCCCCCCTTAAAAAATGACCATTCCCGAAAGTCGATTATCAGCTTCGCGGATTCGGCGCGCATCCTTTATAAAGGGCCGCATTGTTTTTTGTTTTTTCATCTTTTAAGAAAAAAATGTCCAAAAAAGGCCGCATTTAAAAAAAGTTGGAACATAAATTTGCAAAATGTTTAATATCTTAGCTGTTAATTGAGGTAGAAACATAGATAAAAAGGCATTTCAGACCTCATCTCAACGTAGGCCTACATATCAGCAACATTCCAGGAAAAAAGAAAAAGGCCCTCCTGCACCAGAAAACTGTGAAACAAAATAAAATAAAAAGGCAACCTCCCGCACCCCTTTTTCCTAAAAAGTGTCCGCCACGCTGATAATCAACTTTAAAGAGGCCCCGACACCTCCCCAACTACTCACAAGTATCTCTTAGCTAATATAGCGGTGAACAATAAACTACACTCTAAATTCCCGTCAGCTATTCAGGGATATTGAGAGGGCCGCGCCCTGCGCCATAGGCGCATTAAAATCGGGAATGGCGCATTGGAATCCCTGTGGGTGCGCCCTATGGCGCATAAGCTTTCTAAAGCTGAAAGAATTTTTAAAATATTCCAATTAGAACCAAAGTTATGGCCATGTAACGATTATCAATAAATTTACACATTTTTTAATACATTTTGTATGTATCTATCAATAAAATTTACTTTTGAATTGCCTTATGGCATCAACGTATACACAGTAATTTCATGTGGCCTGTGTAAAAGACAAATGGCCCGTGTATGATCTCGCTATACAGGCCACATTGGCCTGTGTGCCTAAAACGTTTTTGGCAACACTGGTTAAAACTGCTAAGCATCCCCCAATCTAACAGCAGTTTTTCAGAAAGGTTTTTGGAGTACCGTAATCTAGCCACAAAGCCTTCCTCTTTTTTTGGAGCAAGTCATATAGATCTAAACTTATTGGAATACACCAGTCCACAGAGGATTTTCTCAATTTCTGTGGAAAAAGCATGTCTCCAAACCCCTCAAAATATCCTAAAGATGGAATTTCAAAATTCTACCAGAGCAATATGCTCTCAAGATTTCACAGAAGAAACTGAAATAAAGATTAAATTCCAGAAATTTCTAACCACAATATGCCCCCAAATTTTCACTCTAAACGTCTCTAAACTCTAAACGTCTCCCCCCCCCCCCCAGGATGCAAACATCCAAAGGTAGAATTAGATTTTCTTTGGGCAGTAACATCACCACCTCCCCCACCCCCCCCCCCCCCACATAAAAGAAAATCTAAATTCTGGATTCATACGGAAATACATGGATATATAATATAGTTTATATGTAACCTTTATGTAGATCTATGACACATCAGAAATGACTTCCCCTTTAGATGTCAATAAAAAGATATTATTATCATTATAATAACACCTATATTTAAGTATTTTACTATGGGGACTATGATGGCCCATTAACTCTCTAAATGGCGCATTGGTCTGGCTAAGGAGTGCGCCATTGTCCCATTGAAAAATTTCCTATCAATATCCCTGGCTATTCACTGTAGGAAGGGTGTCAAAACAAAGCTGGCCACTGGTGGGGTCAGGCCACACAGGTGCGAAATTGGCTATTTGGGGAAGAAGCAGGAAGTGACGTAAACGACAGTAGAGGTGCAAAGCATTGTGGGATATGGGTCAAGCTGTTAGGCCTACTATGTCGCACAGATTATGCCGTTACTAATTCAGCTCTATGATATTAAATATATAAATTTAAATAGCGGTTTATTCACTAGATATGGATGGAATATGGAAGAACATATTCCGTTATGTATAGATCTATGACATGAAAATTTTATGAGCACCCGAAATCGGGAGGTAGCCTAGGCTATAGAGTCTAGACCTGGGTGTGAATACACATGCACACAATACTACTACCGGGCACTAGGCTGAAGGTACAGCATGTAAATTGCATCACCTAGACTTTTGTAAATCCCGCGATAATGATAGTATTGAAGCTGTTGTCACCCATCTGTATCATTCCATACATTGTATAGATTTTGCACTCATTATTTTATATAACATGCAACCTATCAAAGCTCCGGATCCACATTTGATTATAAAGTTAAATTGCTTTTTTTAGACAACATCTATCCTATCCAGGATGAATATCATTTATATAAGGCCCACAAAATGAAAATTCCCGTACCCTGACCAACCCGATGTTTTTGGGGCCGACCCAATGTTTTTAAAACATTTTTAAAATGTTTCAAACTATTTATGACATTTAGAAAAAGATGTTTAATACTAAACTTATCAATTTTCACTAAAACAGAAATGGCTTTTTTTTTTCAGATTTACCTACTGGCCCTGTTTAATCCTTATTTAGACCTAATATTTTTTATCTATCATGCCGTCTGTTAAGGAGTGTAGCAACTCTAGGCGGAGGAGTGTTCACTAAGAACAAGCTGAACGCTTACTTGCACTGTTAAGTATCGGGTACATGTATTCCACTTAACCAGTTACAGCTGGAGTAAGTAATAAAGGTGGAGGCACGTGCACCCCTTTAGCACCTGCACCCCATTGAGGCCCAGACTAAACTGCAGAATAGACATTTATTCAAAACTCTTATTCTTTTGATAAACAAATCAATATTGTTGTCATAATTGGAAATCGAAACTGAAACAAATAGGATATACATGATATCCCCAGATAATTTGGGCAAAACTTTCCACATTAAATATATAATGTATACATAATATTTATATGTTTAATATATTATATATAGTTTACAAGGCGTGTCTTCCGTATTGTTTAGCCTCTTGTTGCATGTAACATCATTGTGGAAGCTTTCCCACCTGTACCCCTCATCTCCACCACCAACCCTTACTGCCGATGACGTCACAACATGGCGAGGTGTTAGTAGAAGCCTACTGTGGCTCTCTACCCCACCTGCAGTGGGGGGATGGCCGTGTATGGAGTGTGTTGGTCTGTTGTGCTTCATACAGGCACAGCCTGTGAGCATTGACCCTGGTATATTCGATAGTTGACAAATATATATAGGCAAAATATCATGTCACGGCCTCTTTAAGTGGCCTTATCAAAAAAAGGGAATGTCTTCTTTTTTTCTGTCATTATCTTTACCTCCTTGGTGCTACTTGTATGACGGAAACGTGCTCTCATGACAAACTTCTGAAGGCTCTTATCGACACTGGAGTAGATGTCTAGATGTAGATAAGATAACGATGTTTACGTGTGTCTTTGAGGTGGGGGTGGTGGTGGGGGCAGGAAGACAGACTGTTATGTTTGTTGTGGAGGAAACTAATCACAAACCACAGAGGGGTGACCCACTGCTGCAAATTTGCTCCGTTTTTCCTAAATGTGGCACTCGTGCGAGTACCCACGAACAGAAAGTTTGAGCAGTAGATCAGCTGCTGCGAATCCCTGCAACAACCTCACTGAAAGGCGAGCAAAGAGCAACTATACATGCAGAAACCTAATTTCTTTTGATTTTTGCGAATTTACTCGCAACTGTCGCACGATTACATTGAAAGCAAATTCGTGGCAGTGGATGACATATAATCCGCACCTAGAGACAGTACATTAGTAATGATGGGGGGGGGGGGATGGTAGGGTGACATGATTCCCTAAACTCTAGATGTAAGGTGAAGGTGTTGGGGAGAGGGCACAGATCTTAGAAAAGTCTGAATTGTGCTGGAAAATGTACGTGCACCGTCCACAGGCCTAGCAATCAGCTACTACGGTACCTGAAATAATAACCAGATTCATATAAAAAGATATCCACTGGATGTGGGTTAACTTATACGCAGCCATTTATGATAAATGAAGGGAGAGGGCCTTTATTTTACACAGACACCCCTCACCTTGCCACATTGCAGCTCTGGATGACGTATTAACCCCTCACCTTGCCACATTGCAGCAGAACCCTGGATGACGTATTAACCCCGCACCTTGCCACATTGCAGCAGACCCCTGGATGACGTATTAACCCCTCACCTTGCCACATTGCAGCAGGACCCTGGATGACGTATTAACCCCTCACCTTGCCACATTGCAGCAGGACCCTGGATGACGTATTAACCCCTCACCTTGCCACATTGCAGCAGGACCCTTGATGACGTATTAACCCCTCACCTTGCCACATTGCAGCAGGACCCTGGATGACGTATTAACCCCTCACCTTGCCACATTGCAGCAGAACCCTGGATGACGTATTAACCCCGCACCTTGCCACATTGCAGCAGACCCCTGGATGACGTATTAACCCCTCACCTTGCCACATTGCAGCAGGACCCTGGATGACGTATTAACCCCTCACCTTGCCACATTGCAGCAGGACCCTGGATGACGTATTAACCCCTCACCTTGCCACATTGCAGCAGGACCCTGGATGACGTATTAACCCCTCACCTTGCCACATTGCAGCAGGACCCTGGATGACGTATTAACCCCTCACCTTGCCACATTGCAGCAGACCCCTGGATGACGTATTAACCCCTCACCTTGCCACATTGCAGCAGAACCCTGGATGACGTATTGACCCCTCACCTTGCCACATTACAGGAGAACCCTGGATGACGTATTAACCCCTCACCTTGCCACATTGCAGCAGAACCCTAGATGACGTATTAACCCCTCACCTTGCCACATTGCAGCAGAACCCTGGATGACGTATTGACCCCTCACCTTGCCACATTACAGGAGAACCCTGGATGACGTATTAACCCCTCACCTTGCCACATTGCAGCAGGACCCTGGATGACGTATTAACCCCTCACCCTGCCACATTGCAGCAGGACCCCTGGATGACGTATTAACCCCTCACCTTGCCACATTGCAGCAGGACCCTGGATGACGTATTAACCCCTCACCTTGCCACATTGCAGCAGACCCCTGGATGACGTATTAACCCCTCACCTTGCCACATTGCAGCAGGACCCTGGATGACGTATTAACCCCTCACCTTGCCATATTGCAGCAGACCCTGGATGACGTATTAACCCCTCACCTTGCCACATTGCAGCAGACCCCTGGATGACGTATTAACCCCTCACCTTGCCACATTGCAGCAGGACCCTGGATGACGTATTAACCCCTCACCTTGCCACATGACAGGAGAACCCTGGATGACGTATTAACCCCTCACCTTGCCACATTGCAGCAGGACCCTGGATGACGTATTAACCCCTCACCTTGCCACATTGCAGCAGGACCCTGGATGACGTATTAACCCCTCACCTTGCCACATTGCAGCAGGACCCTGGATGACGTATTAACCCCTCACCTTGCCACATTGCAGCAGGACCCTGGATGACGTATTAACCCCTCACCTTGCCACATTGCAGCAGACCCCTGGATGACGTATTAACCCCTCACCTTGCCACATTGCAGCAGGACCCTGGATGACGTATTAACCCCTCACCTTGCCACATTGCAGCAGGACCCTGGATGACGTATTAACCCCTCACCTTGCCACATTGCAGCAGGACCCTGGATGACGTATTAACCCCTCACCTTGCCACATTGCAGCAGACCCTGGATGGCGTATTAACCCCTCACCTTGCCACATTGCAGCAGGACCCTGGATGACGTATTAACCCCTCACCTTGCCACATTGCAGCAGACCCTGGATGACGTATTAACCCCTCACCTTGCCACATTGCAGCAGGACCCTGGATGACGTATTAACCCCTCACCTTGCCACATTGCAGCAGGACCCTGGATGACGTATTAACCCCTCACCTTGCCACATTGCAGCAGACCCTGGATGACGTATTAACCCCTCACCTTGCCACATTGCAGCAGGACCCTGGATGACGTATTAACCCCTCACCTTGCCACATTGCAGCAGGACCCTGGATGACGTATTAACCCCTCACCTGCCACATTGCAGCAGGACCCTGGATGACGTATTAACCCCTCACCTTGCCACATTGCAGCAGACCCCTGGATGACGTATTAACCCCTCACCTTGCCACATTGCAGCAGGACCCTGGATGACGTATTAACCCCTCACCTTGCCACATTACAGCAGAACCCTGGATGACGTATTAACCCCTCACCTTGCCACATTGCAGCAGACCCTGGATGACGTATTAACCCCTCACCTTGCCACATTGCAGCAGACCCTGGATGACGTATTAACCCCTCACCTTGCCACATTGCAGCAGGACCCTGGATTACGTATTAACCCCTCACCTTGCCACATTGCAGCAGGACCCTGGATTACCATGCTGCATGACGTGAGGTGTAAGGAGCGTTGTCACGTGACGTGTTGCCAAGACAACAGCTGAGCAGCCCTGGTCCTGCCTACAGGTAAGTACAGTCAACTCCCTCTATTACCACCACCCTTGGGACTATCCAAAAGTGGTCGCAATAGTGGGGTGGTCGCACGGGGGGGAGTCAAGGCGTCAAGTGGCATTATGGGGTTATTTGAGATATATTGTTGTTTCTTCATATATGCTCTTTTAGGGTTACATTTTCACGTCCCATTTCACGTTGTCAAGTCTATTTAAAATTAAAAATAAATAAAGTGCCTCCCCTGCTCATGTTAAACTATTCTCTCTGGATATGTACAAATAACAGGGGTGATCAATGGTCGGAGTTAAATGGGGAAATAACCCCCTCACACACTTGATCAATAGTTGGTGTGGGGAGAGCCCCCCCCCCCCCCCACTCACATACCAGTGGTCGGAGTTGAAAGGGACATAACCCCCCCCCCCCCCCACCCAACAAACACACCAGACCAGTGTGGTCGGAGTTCATAGGGACTCACCTGTAGCGGTCGGAGGCGGGGGAGCAGCAGAAGCCCCTCACAAAACTGTAGAGTGGTCGGAGGGGGGTGGACGGGAGGGGACGGGGGTGGGGGTAGAGGGGGGATTTGGCACCTGTAGTAAGAGGACAATACCATTGGTGTAGCATTGGTGTAGCTATAACACCCAACTAGAGAGAGAAGAAACACCCAACTTCCGAGTCTGAGTGAAAGCTGTCATGACCATGACCATGGTAAATTCGTTTTTGTATTGGTTGTAGTGGTCGCATTAGAGGGAGAAAATGTGATTTGGTACTCATATTTAAGTGGTCGCAGGGTGAGGTGGTCGCATTAGAGGGGTGGTCGTCTTAGAGGGAGTTTTTTACATTAAAATAAAGGGGAAAATGGTTGGGACTTTCCAAAAATGGTCTTAATGGCGGGGTGGTCGCACTGGAGGGGTGGTCGTTAAGTGAGAGTTGACTGTATATACAAAACTAGGCTAACTGTTTTCGAGATTAAGATTCAAGCATGATCTTGTTTAAAGTAACCGCTAAATTTAAAACAAAATTCATCTGAATGAGAGAAAAAAAAAACACCCACAAACGGCCCACAATTTTTTTGTTAAAAGAGAACCAATTTACTTTTATTAAGTATTTTGCAGGCATAGCATTTTTCCAATATTTTTTTCTGTATTTCCTCCTTTTTAAAAGAAAATTAGGTAATATTATTCTAGTCAAGAAAATTTCAATCATAGATTTTTCCTTAAATCTGTGCCAAATTCTCCGTGATGGGCTCTCTATTATTACATTAGGATGTACTGCATTAAATAGTAGTAAATAGTCATATAATTTCAAAAATTCTAGTCCCTCATGAAATAAAAGTTTAAATTTGATGCTGCACTCTGCTGGAGAACTATTAAATGGATATATATATATATTTGTAACCGCTTTGTCCCAAATACTGTGCTAATAACTTGTTTGTGTTGTACCCAGAAGGCCCCAAGATGGCGCTGAAGCCGGTGGTGAAGCTGAAGGTGGACGAGTTGTTCCTGCGCTGGCTGAGTGAGACAGAGACACAACACCTGCTCAAAACCAACCTGCGGCAGATCCTGAATGGAGAGCCGCTGACGGTGTATCCTCCTGCGGGGCGGCCGGGGGCGCGGCCCCAGTCCCCCCGGGGCAGGACGGGGTCCCCGGCCACGCCCCCCTGCTCACCTAGTACCAACAGTAAGGTGACAAGTCCCCGCAGTCCCCGCCGCGTGGTGCTAAAGAACCAGGCCTACAAACACTACACCAAGGTAGGACCCTGTTACTGTTATACTGTTACATACCTGTACCCTAACTAACCCCCCACCCCCCCCCACCCCTAACTAACCCCCGCCGGGTGGTGCTAAAGAACCAAGCCTACAAACACTACACCAAGGTAGGACCCTGTTACTGTTATACTGTTATATACCTGTACCCTACCCCCCCCCCCCCCCCCCTAACTAACCCCCGCCGGGTGGTGCTAAAGAACCAGGCCTACAAACACAACACCAAGGTAGGACCCTGTTACTGTTATACTGTTATATACCTGTACCCTAACTAACCCCCCCCCCCCAACTAACCCCCCCCCCCCCCCCAACTAACCCCCCCCCCCCCTAACTAACCCCCCTCCCCCCTAACTAACCCCCGCCGGGTGGTGCTAAAGAACCAGGCCTACAAACACTACACCAAGGTAGGACCCTCTTACTGTTATACTGTTATATACCTGTACCCCTAACTTTGTCTGCCCCTGTAGACTAGTGTCAATTTCAGACAATGAAGGAAACCTGGCTTTATTCGCTGCTCTATAAATGTCTTTGTTTTGGTGTTCCAAAGCACCGTTAATCTGTTGTTAGTGTTGCCATGGATACTCTCATCCAGTCTCCGTGAAAACTTTTTTGCCATGCAGGACATTCGGTCCTGCAGATCTATTTTTTTGCAGGACCGGCTTAAATTTTGCAGGCCCGGATGTCTGGGGGCACTTTTCATCGCTCAAAAGAAATGTATAAAGCAAGAATTTATATTGAATTAATACAGCTTTCCTGTATATTCCTATTGAAACATTGTAAAATGTGCAATCTAGAGAAATGATTTTCAAAATATTTATGCAAAATACTTTTCTCTCTAGAGACCTTAATAATGGTCCGATTTACAAACCGTAAAAACTGACATGTAGCCAAAGATCCAGCCAGTCATTTAGACCGACAGCAGGACCAGTCCAGCCGGTCAAGAAGCCCTTTAGCCGGCTATAGCCGGTGTCCGGCACGTTTTCACGGACACTGCTCATCATCGGAAGGCTTCGGTTTTTACTCTATTTTTCGTGGAGTCTGTTTTTGGATTTGTGAGTTTAGCTGTACTAGCACTCTGCTTTTTATCAACAAGTTGAATGAACAGGGTATTTGACATGTTCTGAAAGACATGAGGACTGATCGTTTTTCAGCAGATAAATATTCACCGAAACATTGATCATCTCGTGCCTCACTTTAGTCATGACACATTTACTCATATATTGAAGAGTTATTACATATTAGATTATATTGATCATATTACTAAAACTTTCAAGGATCCCTTGTATTTTAGCATTAAAACATATCTGACATCTAGACCGTTCTGAGTAACTTGTAGTTCACTATCTGTACACCAGATGGAGGAGTGTAGTGTTGGGTGTGCTCCCCAGGTGGTAGCAGTGTCTGTACAAGGGTCTGTCCCTCCTGATGTACTGGATGTACAGACAGGGGACCAGGGTAATATAGGATAGACCTAAGATAACCTTGGTGCTACCACGGCTCTGGTAACTGCTCTTGTGGGAATACAACACCTCGGAGTGACACCTAACTACTGTGCCATCCTTCCCCATGAGGATCCATTTAGTTCATGGACTTATTATTTATAATAAGATCACCCATGTTGTAGTTAAATCCTGGGTGTTGAATTTTAGATTAAAAACAACAATGATTTTACTTAATTTGTCATTATCAATACCAGTTTGTAGCGTTACAAATAGTCCTTCAAAGAAGAGATGGTTTGATGTTGTTGAAGTTCGTAAATCATTTTCTTAATTGGAAAAATAGAAAGATCCACCTATAATTTTCCCATGATACAAACACCAGGGGGAGACATGACCTCTGACAAATGTTTGACCTTGTCAACTACACAGTGCCACAGTTTGACCTTTCTGACCTTGATATAAACTGTAAGATGTAATAGCTCCCTGGTGCCTTTGTTACACATGTTGGCATGGCTACAATTTACAGCATTTAATTGGCATCCCCAAACCATAAACAAAAACCGTGCCAGAAACACCGCATAAAACTTTCACCTTTCTTCGGGAAATCATCTCCCAGGTGACAATGATAGACACACCCAAACACTAGCACAAAGGGACATGGCGAAATGACGCGATATAATAATATACAGTAGAGCGGCCAGCGGTAGTGAGTGCCAAGTCGTAAAGTTAATAATTAGAGGTGGTCCCAGGCACCTGGGTCGGGGTCCTCGTGGGTCAGGGAAGGCCCGGGAAGACAAAATGCTCCGGGAATTATGTTGGGAAAGGCAGAGAAAAGGGAAATTATAACATGTAACATGAAATGTGCCATTTTCATTTGAGCCTTCATCTTTTTGAATCATAGGGATGAATTCCCTGACCCCCATTTTCTACTGAAATTTTCTCGTCCGGGCTAGTGAACGTTAGAGAACGTCTGGGAATACAATGTGCTCATGTATTTATTTGGGCAAGGAAAAGACAGAGAAATGGGGTGATGAATATTTAAAACTTCAACTATTACCAAATCTACCATTTTCATTCTAGCTTTCATATCTTTTGATCATAGGGATCAACTCCCCAACCCCCATTTTCTAATGGAGTTTTCTCAAAGTGAATATGCTCAATATGCTGTGAATTTCTGGCCAGTAAAAATTAAGGAATTTCATAGGAAGCTTTGTTCATAATACCAGGAAAAGTATATTTCAATTTATCTCATTATAACATTCGGTAGGCCCACTGTGGTAGACCATAGTGAGAGGTAGTGTTTGGTACTGTGAGCTGTGTGAGTCTCCCAGTACCAGGTAGACACTATGTGTAGAGATACAATACAACAAAGGCGGCTCGCGGCCTGCTTGGCGCACGGTCCGGGCCCCGTGTGTTGTCTGTCTGTGGTCCCTTTCCGTTACCACACGGAGCTACAGGTGGGGACAGGACGGGGGCGCAGGGAGGGGGGGGGGAAGAGTACTCGGTGCTCGGCCATGCAGAACCATGACAACAATAACACCACCAACCATCCCCCCCACACACACACACTGACCCCATGCCCCTATAGGAGACAGATAGGACGCAGCTTGAGGACAACCAAAGACGTAGTACCCCCCCCCCCCCCCCACCACACACACACCTCCCCATACAGCAGGCTTACAGGTGGTAGTGTGTGGACATTCCACACATACAGCAACACTACAGGACTAGATTCAATTAACTGGTTAACCCTTTATGGGCGGCATGATGCCTTAATGCCATGCCCTTGGTCATCATGATGCATGAATGCAGCTCTGACAAGTAATTCACTGAAGACAAAGGAGCATAGTACTTCAGGCTTCTCCGCAGGATGAAAAAGCACACCGTATATTTCGCGTAAATTTTGATTTATGTCAAGCGTCACAAGCTTAACAACATCAGCAAACCAGAGTTATGTGCCTATAAGGAGGGTGGGGTCACCCCTCCAACATTGCTTTTTGATTTTTCTTTGGTCCAGCGAAGATTTGGAAAAATATCAATTTCAATTGGTATTTTTCTAAGCATTTTGGTAGTTTTTTTTCCAAGAAATTGCTAATATTAATACAGACATAACTTCTGTTCTAATTGGAGTATTTGCAGAATTCAAAAACCTATGGATAGCTGAGAGCACAGAGGCGGCGATGCTGAGGTTATTTCATACAGGCGGCAGTAAAAAGCATACAGGCGGCCCGCCTGTATAATTCCTATGTGCGGAGAACCCTGTACTTAACCCTTTAAGGGCAGCATGAGCTTAAAGCCCCAGCACCCCTATATATAGAGCTGAGTACCTGTCCCGACTGCACTCTGACTGTTACTGGACGTGCAGTAAGAACTGCGGGTTTAACGGTGGCATTTGCTGTCATGACGCACAAATGCAGCCCCAGCGAGTAACTTGCCCGTAGGATCTGCATGATGCTTGAATGCAGCACTAGCGAGTTAATACAGTATGTCGTCCTTAAAGGGTTACAGGGACTTGGTCTTACAGCTATAAGTACCGCTAGATAAAGCAGAACGGCTCTACTCCCATCCTGCCATGCCTCTGCTAACTCACTGAAGAAAATGTATATTTAGAATTCATGATTTTCGTTTCCTGATGATTTAGACTGGAATACTTTCCATAATTAGAAGGAATATGATTTAATTTGCCTCCATGTGTATTTATATACAGCTGTATGTCCCCGCTCCCCCTGCCTGGTGGATGTGCATGGTGCACGTCGCGTGTGGCTTGTGCTGATTAACGACTGATTAGCGGATCGTGTCGCTGTGAGTGGTCATGCAGCCAGTGCACAGGACAGCATGGTTAACGCTGTAAGGGCCGCAGACTGTTTAATGGCTTAGGCATGGGTACCCACATTTTTTTACCATGTCGCTGTGTCGATTTTTAGCAGAAGGACTGTCGTCGTGACGATTTTTAGCTATATAGGAACTCATAGAAAAATCTCTGTTGGTCGATTTTTATCCCAATATTTTCTGTGTCTGTCGATTTTTAAAAGGCCCAAAAAAGGTCATGTCGCCCGTATCGATCTTTACTCATGTAGAGGCACCTATATGAAACTCAGCGCTTAAATCTATACAGTCAGCTCTCGGTACAATGGCCCATTGCTGCAGGCGACTTGTCCCCCTGAGGTCACACAGGTCAAACACTCAGCATGCCTCATAACTCTCCATGAAATGAAATTGGTAGGAAACATTTTCAAGAATTTTCAATCATGTATATACTAGCGATCCTTGATCCACGGCATGAGTAGTTCCTTAATTCCTTCTTAACTGGTAGTTCCTGGAAGAATACAAGTGTATCATGAAATGTCATGGGTGACAAAGACCTACCCCTTCTCCGCTGTAGTAAACAGTAGCACTTAGAAGTAGCACTTCTCTGTCTGAGTCCACTTCCAGATGAATGGGCACCCCTGTCCTGACTTGACCTTGACCTCACTTGACCTTGACCTTGATGCAGTAGCACATTGTGAGTGACCTTTGACCCCGGTGTGACCTCAGGCACTGCTCGTCATGTGACCGGGCTGACATCACGTGACCGGGTATGACATACTTGATGTTAACGATTCTGAGGAATTCATCATCATTAATGTTAGATAAACCATAACCCTTCACTATGGAGATATGCCTACTGTGTAAATGAGGCAAAAGTGGCCATGTATAACTCGCATCCCGCGTACAACCCACACCCCGATTTTGGGAGAACCCGCACTGGGACCCTGAAAATTGCTTCTTTCGTACTGTACTGTACGTAGAAAAACATTTTTCAAGAATATTGCATAACCCCACCTTGCGAAAGTTCATGGTACTAGAAATGAGTTCCATAATGTCCACTGTGCACTAATCAAATAGAGTAAAGCAAAATGTGAATATAACCCTCCCCCTAACGCCCCCCCCCCCCCGTCCTACAGGCAGGCGGGGTGGTGTGTATACATGCGGGGTCCTACGTCGGGTCTCCTTCCTAGATGTGGCGGTGGGGTTTTAGTTGTTTGGTGACAGAGGACAGTCCTGTACCTGCATGGTCTCATCCCACAGAGTTGTGTTACCTCCAACATGTCCAGAATAATCCCAGCAGGAACTCAACCCGTGTTGACTTTATTAGACACTGAAAAAGCACCTGATATCAGAGACGACCTCCAGGAGTTATGAAGGCAGAATGCTGGCTTTTTAAAAACTGTAAATGTAGATACTTTCGCTGGTATCAATTTTCGCGGGTATCAATTTCGCGGATTTGCTAATTAGCACAATTTCGCGCGGATTCAAATTCACAGATTTAAAAACTGGGTAGTACTATATTGGATGAATGTTCGCACTGTACATATTTTTCACAGACAACAAAACAGTATCCTTGATAGGTCTAGTCTTTGCTACTTCTTGCTTTCTCCTTTTAACGTTGACATTGGGCATAATGTCTCAAACTACATGAATACATGTTCCAACACAGTGCCCAGCGAGTAACTCGCCATGATAGGGTGATATATCCAGGGTTGACGTTGACCCCGCTGACCTGATACCAACATGTTCGTCTGTAGGAGTCGGTTATCGTGATCCACAATCTGAGATCTAGGATCAGCGAGTCCCGACTGTCAGCCGACCCCAAACCTACCACATTAGGGCTCGTTAAATCATGACCCAATTACCGCCCTCTAAAGGCCGCATAGTGCATTATTGCAGTATCCCCTTTATCGTCATGATGCATGAATGCAGCCATGGTGAGGAACTTTTTTATTGAGGTTTTGATGCATTCACGCATCATGCCGACATTAGGGGGATGATACACTCCCGAAGGCTCGTCATGATGCATGACACCCCTGGTGAGTAACTCGCCGTGGCATGATACCTTAATGCAGTATGTGGTCACCACACGAGCAGTGCACCACATGCCCCCACATCCTTATGTGTTGCTCTAAGACTGCAGGCTAAAAAATATGGGTGCCACTAAGTCCCGCAAAGAACCTGCATCTTGCGTATATAAAAATAGCACCTAGAAATAAGAAATCCTATATCCCAAATCTGATTTTGGTGTCCATTTATAATCCGCACTGAAGTTCTGGTTTATGTACAACCCGCGGGTTATATACAAGACTTTACAAGGTACCATAGATATAGTACCCCCTATGTCTATGATGGTACCCAACCCTATCCCGCAGATCAACACAGACCTTTGAAAGAAAAAGATACTTGTTACTATGGCTTTTTAGCCTCGATCTCAGGTTCAATACCGGGTATTGGTGTATCGTGAAGTAGGTTGTTTCGGCCCAGAGGCTATCTCCACATGTACCACTTACGGCAACCATGTAGAACGGTAAAGTCACCCAGCGTCCCCCGACCTCCCTGACCTTACAGGCTACTCGCACCGTTCCCGCACAGAATACTAACGTCAGTATTATACACAGCGGCAGACCTGTGTCATAATGTAGCAGTGATACATCAGGACTAGGGTATAGGTGGTCTGCATGTACCCACAGTGTGTGTGTTAGTGTGTGTGTGTGAGTGTGTGTGTGGGGGGGGGGGGGGGTCTGGTATGTGTGTCCAGCACTAGGATAGCGTGCCTACAATCATAATGTTGCCAGGACGTGATTTTGGTAAATCATTTAGCAGTGCTTCA
The DNA here is from genome assembly GCA_947462335.1 of Harmothoe impar. NCBI lineage: Eukaryota > Metazoa > Annelida > Polychaeta > Phyllodocida > Polynoidae > Harmothoe > Harmothoe impar. The sequence continues at coordinate 65,066,524 of OX381714.1, forward strand.
TAATTGCTTCATAGTGTGGTCATTGCGAAGAGCTTGGGTCTTCTCTGAATATACGAGTCTCTAGTCAGGATGAAATCTATTAAAAATCAAGCTTGAATAATTTTCATTAACTGTAGAATAAACCCATAATGGCGTTCATGGTGCGCCCATTGTGAAGAGCCTGACATTGTGATATGGGTCTCCTGAGGATAGAAACCAATGAAAAATCAATCATCGATAATCGTTGTGAATAAACCACCTTCGTATATCCCTCGTAGGTGACTCGTGAACATTAATAGAATAACCTCACGGCCTGTTCCTCGGTAAGATCCATGTATGTATTAGGGATGTCATTGGTATCGAAGTTTATGAGTTATCAGTTATTCACTATTTTGGTGTCGATTTAGGTAATATATCAGTTATCAATCATATAAAAAGAAGAGGTAGATTAGGCCACATTTTCTCAATTTGAGCTTACAGACACTATAAAAAATTATAGTAGAGACAATGAAATGAAAGGAAATCGTAATATTCTTTTTTCTTGTGATAGAAATAAAAATAAAATTTGTAACATTTTTGTCTTTCACATTTTACTACCTATTAAAATACCTTAATAATGGTCCGATTTACACGCCGTAAAAACTGAAATATAGCAAAAAAAGAATCCAAGATGGCGGCGTATCGATACCCATTGTTTGTCGATTCGGTTATCAGCTACATAAAAAATAGCGATGTATCGATACATGTGATACCAATGACATCCCTAGTATGTATAACGTCCAGACGCCCTGTGCCCGTCTGTGGGCGCTCACCCAAGTACCGACCCCGTTATGATGACGTTGACCAGCTTCCTGTGTCGTAAATAGGAAGGTCAATCTGTAGTCACCGCTCAAGGCCAAGGTCACCATACAAGGTCATGGGGGTCACGAGGTTTGACCTTGGTGGATGTGACCTTCACACACCTGGTGACGTACGGAATGTGTCATAACGGGGGGATGTAACTTTAAAGTGATATTTTAAATCTGAATATGAATGCTCCATTTGTGAAGTTCAACTGAGGAATTTTGTTGACATGTGTGCAGAAGTACAGGAATGTTTCCTATGCCAATAGCTCTACTGTACTCATACTGACCTCCCGTACCCAACCAGGTAGATAAGATAAGGTGTGTGATCTGGTTACTTACCCGACCACCCGCTCCCTCAGAGGTCACAGAGGTCACAGAGGGGCATCATGATCAATGCGCTGGTTAATTTGTACGGTTGGTATCATGTTATCTCACAAGAGGCCGTCGGTCAGCGATGTAGGACCGCCATGATGTATGAATAATACGCTGACGAGTTACTCGCCACTGCTGCATCCGTGCAAACAAAAGGTCTAGAGAACAGTGCATAATACTGCATTAAAGAAAAATGCTGCCCTTTAAATAGAGATAACTTGCCAGGGCTGCATTGGTGCATCATGACGACTAATGTCATCTTTTAGCGACATGCTGCCCGTTAAGGTTTATTAGCGTGGTGACAATGTACCTCATACCGCACAGAGTGCAGCAGCAGCCCACATGGTCCACACACACATACACACATACACATACCTACACACACACACTCACACACTGACAGACAGGCAGGTCTGACACTCACTGTGTCATATGTTAAACTACTCAACTCATAATACCACAGTTCCCAGAGATATACACTGCCATCTCAGGGGGAGAGTGGAGGCTTATACCTGTGATTGGAGCATGAACAGGTGTGAATTGAGGGATACATGAACTCAGGGATATCTGCACTGAGGACAGGAGTCTACAGTATAGGTGTGTACCCTACACTAATACACTGATACAGCATGGACTGATGTACACATGGATATGTCTCAGGAGTCTTAAGGAGAACCACTGGGATGTCTTATGGTGATTGTTGACATACAAGATGTCCCTCTACATGGATGTACACACACATCAGGATACTTACTGGTGCCCCACCCCTGGATGTAGCCCTGTGTTACAGCTGAGAGTGGATACAGCCTACAGGAGTGGAGACCAGTGTGCAGCTTAATCATGTACATGTAGATCACTGGGAGGCTGTGATTGTCCCTGCTGAATGCAATAGCTGGCCCTGGGAATACATCGGGGTTGTAACTGCCGTGGATCATGTAAGAAATCTGAGGATTTTCTGTAGACTATCGTAAACGTACATAGATATTTTCGCTGGTATACATTTTCGTGGATTTGCTAATAATTACAATTTCGCTGGGATTTAAATTCACGGATGTCAAAATCTGCAGAATCGGCGAAAATATTTTCAGCGCGAAATATAATACGTTTACAGTAATTCCTCTCTAGCTTACCAAACCCCAGTCTGGTTATGTCTTGTCCCTACTGACTCTGTGTGTACTAGTGCATATATAGCCCTACTCAGTAGACTTTGGGAGAAGCCTGTGCCTGGAATACATGGGTTGTGAAGAGCTAGTGCATGCATCTCTGGACGTACATGTGGATACCTCTTTTACCTACTTAGTATGTATATATCAATGAAAATAAGAATGGAGACGGTGGAATAACACCTATCGTTGTAAATTCCCGGGTAGGCCTATATTGAATATGCGGTTCATACGTGAATCTACAAATCTGCTCCTGTTAGTTATGGACAGTGTTTGTACACCTGGATACACCTACCATAAATTCCTGCATATCACCCCCACCTCGCACACCTAAACTTTGAGGACATTGGGCGCTAAGAAATCATTTCAGTACTACCGTAAATTCCCGCGTACTACCCGCGGGTTGTACGTGAACCAAACACAGCTTTCATTTGATACCAAACATACCTATATAGGGTGCGGGTTATCCCAGGGTTTTTTATTATCATAGAACAGTTCTAAAATATTAATTTTCAGATCCTGAAAGGAGTTATAGGATTCTCCTAAGTTGGGGGTGCAGGTTATACGCGAGATGCGGGTTATACGCGGGACTTTACAGTATTACATGCTTCTAAAAAACCTTGTATAACACACACCCAATGCTCAGTTATACGCGGGAATTTACATTACTTAATTCCATAGATAAGGATGGTGAAATACCATGTGGTGATATACTCTGCTCCAGCAGTGTCTCAGAGAGCACCAAGTCCACTGTCATGTCTACATGTGTTCATGTATACTGCAGCTAATTAATGGAGGCATGATACATGATACAGCATGGGGGGGGGGGGGGGCAGCGGCTACCCACATTACACACTTAGCCTCATTAGGAAATGTGACAGTTAACCTCTGTGGTTGGGTCATCATTTGTTGACATCTGCTTCCATAAACATGGATGACATGTACTTAGTTAACCATAATCTCTATACCAGCTTGTGTTTGTGTTCAGGTCTTCAGATATTCTGTGCCTAACATGGGACGTTCAGAGTGGTGGAAAGTGTACTCTAGTAAAAACAAGTCCTTTCAAAAACAGGTGCATGCATAAACATATAGCGTTAAATCAACTCATGAAGTCCTAAGGTACATGTTACTCCCTCCCAGATCCCCCTCACACCCCCCTCACACCCCCACGGTACCACCAAGCTACCACTAAACTACCACAGTTCACACAACTCACAGACAATATGGGTTGGGGTGAGGGAAGGGGTACATTAGTGACCAGTGATCCAGCACCACCGTCCCTGGGGTCACCTTATAACAAGCAGGGTTATGAGGCTCTAACACGTTAAGGGGTGGTGCCACCTGGTGGCACACAACAGATCTAAGTGGTAGGACAAGATGGCACTGAGCCTCTTTGTAAAGTCTACTTTGGACACTTCTTACTGTGTATTTCTGATGAATTAATATATGGTTTATGCATACATGAAAACTGTGTATCATCCTGTATGCATCTACCAAGTCATTTAAAAAAAAATCTTTTCATAAAACTGAAATAAATAAGAATTAAAAAACTAAATTCTGCTTGGAGAGTGGCCAAATAACTGTATGGAGAGTGAAGCCATGCAGGTAGGACAGAGCCAGTGAGTCTAGGATGATTGTTGGTAGTACACTGAGTGGGTGTTGTTACTAAAGACAGGGTGTGGATTTATCAGGTGTGGTCACTCAGGAGCCCCCCTAAAACAATGGCCATCCCATTAACACTTGGGCACAGAGGTGTGTACAGTGGTCAGCTGCTGGTAGGTGTGAGTGCTCTACACACACACCCCTACCTTCCCCCATGCCAAGAAAGCTGTGAAATCTCGCCAAAGGAGCGAGAAATCTTGCCAAAGGAGCGAGATTTCATGTCCTACAAGATGGCTGCCCCCTTCCAGAGGCTCCACTGGGTCATCGTGTTAGAGCCTAATAGGGGTGTGTGTGTGTGGGAGGGGGGAGGGCTGCTTGTCCCCATGAGAGGTGAGAGCACCTTAACTGGACTCCTGCCTACCATGCTGCCCCTAGCACCCCCAGGGCCCCATCATTAAGGCCCAGCACCCTGCCCTGCACCCTGCCCTGGCTGAGTATTACTGAGGGCTTTGTATCTGTGTATAGACAGGAGAATGACTCATGTAAACCCTGCTTTCTGTATGTAACAATAGTATTGTTGGGGAACCCAGAGTCTAGGATCAAAGTAAGGTCAAGGCCGTTAAGCACATGTTGGGTTGACCTTGGGTTGACCTTGGTCTGACCTTGTAGTCTGAGGGTGACCTTGTATGATTAGTTGATCCCTGTACCGTCAGGTGTCTCTGATGGCAGCAGGGGGTGGGTGATAATAGGTGTAAGTAAGGAGCTGCGTCCCCGACCCACGTGACCTTGTGTAGGAGTTAAACACCCTGGTGAGAGACATCATCATTAACCTCTATATTTAGGGAGTGATCATATTTTAACAAAGGGGGGGGGGAGGTGTGTTTTCACCCTCCCCCCCCCCCCCGTACGGGTCGAA
>OX381714.1:65071600-65268819 GCA_947462335.1 Harmothoe impar
ATAGTAGTATTGTATGTATCGGAACGGGACTATAGTTAAGTACTGTTTATTACTCAATCGACCTGCAGCCAATCAGAGGCCTCCCTTTTGGCGGGAAATTCAAAAGCAGCCAATGAGAGGCCTCCCTTTTGGCGGGAAATTCAAATAGGTCACGTGACCGGAAGTGACCTACTTCCGGTCACGTGACCTTTGGGCGGGAAATTCAAATAGGTCACGTGACCGGAAGTGACCTACTTAAGAGGGTCACGTGACCACCATGTTGGCGGGAAATTCAAATAGGTCACGTGACGGGAAGTGACCTACTTAAGGGGGTCACGTGACTACTAGGTTGGCTTTCAAAATAAGTCACTTGAGATTTTGATGGATAAATAAATTTAAAAAAAGAAAAAAAAAGCAAGCTGAAAAAGCTTGCTAAAAAATAATTTAAAAATGCGGCTCTTTTTTTCTAGGGGGGGAGGGGCACTCTGGGGGGCACTCTTTAAGATGCATGGGGGGGGGAGGGGGGGAGGGGGGGAGGGGAAGGGTTTTTTAAGAGTGAGACTCGCTTCTCTGCCCTCTCTAAAAGAGAGGGCAGAGAGGCGAGTCTACTTACTATGAAAGGTATCATGATCGCGTTTATGATGATGTGCATCTCTTGCTGGCTAGACTTTCAAGCAAATTTGCCAAAGTCCAGCCCGTTATTGAATGTCCGGCCTAGCCTGACCCTCAGTAGAACAGTCCTTGACCCATCTATTATAGTCTAGCAGCGCCTGACCCTTGTATGAGAGTAGTATTGGCGACATTGGCTGACTCTGATATTTACCTGTGTGTACGGAGAGAGGAGAGGGTTCACAGCCACAGCTCTCTTAAGGCAAAGCTTGCGCTTATAGAGCGCTACTAGTGGAGGTCTGGATAAGGAAGCTATGGCGGTTGTCTTCAAAAAAAATAAAAAATAGCCATGGCGCATGTCGATGTCGCTTAATTATGCTCATATCTCATGTCGATTTTAAGAATTGCTCATGTCACCTGTCACTATGTTTTTCAAGCTTCATGTCAAATGTCACTAGACCTCATGTCGAATGTCGATTCTAAGAAACAGATATATGTCACCATCTCGAATTTAACGGTCCACATTGCCGCTGCTGCTGCTGCTGCTGCTGCTGCTGTTGCTGCTGCTGATTTGCTGTTGCTGCTGCTGTCGGTGCTGCTGCTTGTGCTGCTCGTGCAGCTGCTGCAGCTGCTGACAGCTGCTGCTGCTTGTACTGCTCGTGCAGCTGCTGCAGTTGCTGACGATGTCACGGATGCTGTTGACAGATGCTGCTGCTTGTGCTACTCGTGCAGCTGCTGCTGCTGCTGCTGCTGCTGCTGACGATGTCACGGATGCTGCTGACAGATGCTGCTGCTTGTGCTGCTTGTGCAGCTGCTGCAGCAGCTGCTGCTTGTGCTGATCGTGCTGCTGCTGCAGCAGCTGCTGCTGACAGATGCTGCTGCTTGTGCTGCACGAGACCGAGTAGCCGCTATTACTAATGCTACTAATACTAGTATGAGAAAATACATTTAGTCAGTCGACTAAATCAAGGAGGTTTTCTGACTTCAGTGGATCGTTTAGCCATCGGCCACAGGCAAAACTTGAAACCATTTTATACATGGGACAATTGGCAGAGTCGAAACATGTTGGTACGACGGGGTCGATCATGTTCATCATCAGTTCAGGCAAAGGAAGTGTGTCGACAGCCCGCGAAAACTTCATGTCCGGATGTTTCAACACAACACTTTTTATCACACTCACACAGCTGCTTTGAAGAGTGAATCCTTGACCAAACTTGAGCTTTTCCAACACAGCTTTGGCCTCCTTCTGTGCAGTAAGGGATCTCTCTTTCGGGGTCATCGCAGTGCTGGCTAGCATGTCCTCAAAGTCTTTAACATAATGTTCCAACGGGCTACAAATGATGTACTCCAGATCATCGTCCGCATATGTCGTCTCCTCGCACCATACTTCTTTTGTTTCGAATTCCGTCATTTTCTGAACAATCTCCTCGTGAGTGCGTTGCATATATCGAAGCTTCTTCAAAGACCAGATAACTTGTATGCCGAACGCTGAAAAACCTGAAGGAATTTCACCACTACAGTCACGCCAACTATACGGAGCTAAGAAAAATAGCTCCAACAAAATTTTCTCCCTCTGTCCAAATGAAACTACTTCCGTTCCGATGAAGTTGAAGCATGCTTCTATCCATTGCTCCTTGGTGACGTCCTTCCAATGTTTCTTTACCTCACATGCATCATAGGGCACTGTTTCTCTTCTTGCTTCTAGTGGGAGTTGCTTTTTCTTTCTTGGACTCATTTGGAGAGTTTCGATGCTCTGTAGCGTCGACACTTCGATAAGAAAAGAAGCTGTAAAGGTAGAAATAACCCTCATAACATGCTGAGCGAGCGTGGAGTGGACGATGCTACGATGAGTGAGAGCAGCGTTTCACTCCTTATGTACCCTGTCCTAGATAATCCTCTTAAACAGCTGAAAAGACTCTCTCAGTACAGAGTCTCTACTCAATTAAGTGATCTGTTAAGTAAGTTTTCACATGCTACTTGACTACTGCAGGGGGGTTTAGACTTAAGCAGCTTAGTGCACACACGTGTCTGTTAGAAAGCTACCTGCACACCTGTCTTCCTTTTTCACTAGTATTTACCCCTTGCCGACTAATAAGGCACCTATACACGTGTCAGCCTCCTTATATACGTCATTCTTCCTCTCGAGAGGAAGAAGTGTGTCTCTTCGTTTTTTTTGTTTAAGAAGTGAGGGTCTTTAAGATCACGTGCCTGGAAGCGACTTGATGAAGCAAGTGACTAGAAGCGACGACGTCACATGCTTTTAATGAGGTGATCAGCTGTGACTGGCGGCGGCGGCGGCGGTGGCAGCGACAGTGGTGCTGGTGGTGGTGGTAGTAGACGTTACTGTGGTCAAAGGTGCTATGGTTTTTTTCCAACAGAAATCAGAGCTTTTATACAGAGGGAGTTTAATCCTATTTCCAACAGCACCCCAGCTGTCCAGCAGCCGCCCCGCTCCGTAAGAGCTTCTTAAGAGCTTAGATGACGAGGGGCGTGTCATCATCATCTTTGGTGGCCAGCTGAAAATGGTGTTTTTTCTTTATCCATTAGCCTTACCTCCTACTCCCTACCTGAGGACGACTCTCTCCCCCTTTAGCATTCATTGTAACAAACGTCAGAGGTCAGGTGAAAATCTGATTTTCATGCACAGCCTTAGTCAGCTGTCACTCCTATTGAACTAGCTAGCCGCCGCCGGCCGGTCTACTCACCCCAGCTGTCCAGCAGCCGCTCCGCTCCGTAAGAGCTTCTTAAGAGCTTAGATGCCGAGGGGTATGTCATCGCCATCTGTGGTGGCCAGCTGAAAATGGTGTTTTTTTTCCTTATCCATTAGCCTTACCTCCTACCCCCTACCTGAGGACAACTCTCTCCCCCTTTGGCATTCATTGTAACAAACGTCAGAGGTCAGGTGAAAATCGGATTTTCATGCACAGCCTTAGTCAGCTGTCACCCCTATTGAACTAGCCAGCCGCCGCCGGCCAGTCTACTCACCACGGCAGGAGGCGGTGATTTTTTTTTGTTTTACACTTAAGTCGCTCACCACATGCACACGACTCTACTCACAGACAGACACTCCCGTCTTAGGGGGTCCTGCTTCACACTACACGCCTCCTGTAGTTTTTTTGTATACACACTCTAAGCTCATGACTGCTTAATCCTTTATACAGCTAATGCGCGTTGAATTAGTACAGTCGGTACACCGCCCGCTCATGGCAGTCCATCTCTCAAAAAAAAAAGAGGGAGGGGGGAAAGAGATCCAGCTGAAAACGTCATGACTTATGTCTTTTGTTTCTCTTTGGGAATGTCCGCCGGTCAGCTGGCGGCAGCAACTGCTTAATCCTTTATACAGCTAACGCACGTTGAATTGCTGAACAAGGCAGTAAGTAGCTTAGCTCGTGTCAGTCGATCTCTCAAAGGGGAAAGGGATCCAGCTGAAAACGTCATGCCTTATGACTTTTTGTTTCTCTTTGTGAATGGTCACCGGTCAGCCGGCGGCAGCTGAAGAGAGCTGTAAGTAGCTTAGCTCTAGAAGCGAGAAGGAGTATATAAGAGGCCTGGAAACACCCGTTCACTCACTCAGTCTTTTGCTGCTCTCTACAGGCACCACCATGAGCAAAACACAACAACTACTGTCGTCCAAGGATCTAATCGAGTTCAAGAACAAGAAGAATACGCAGAACGGTGATCGTTTACTGTCAGCGTCTCCTCTTGCTACTGAAATTGAGACTACCGCCGCAACCGCTTGGTCTTATCACCCTCCCGCTGTAGCGAGCGCACACAGCAGTAGTAGCGACGTTGTTACACTCGCGACGGTTGTTGCTGCTGAGCACACTGCTGCTGCTGCTGCTGCGCCTGCTGCGGCTGCTAGTGATCCTCGTGCTGCTAGTGCTGCTGCTACTGCTGCTGCTGCTGCTGTTGCTGCTGCCGCGCCTGTTACTGCTGTGCCTGCTGCTGCTGCTGCTGCTGCCACGCCTGTTACTGCTGCGCTTGCTGAGGCGGCTGTGCCTGCTGCTGCTGTGCCTGCTACTGCTGCGCCTGCTACTGCTGCACTTGCTAGCGCTGCGCTTGCTCCTGCTGCTGCTGCTGCTGCTGCTGCTGCTGCTGCTACTGCTGCTGCTGCTACACCTCTTGCTGCGACTACCGCTACTAGTACTGACACGCAGTACGTTGCACAGAACCTCTCCACCGCTTCATCAACCGACGCCATCAACGCTGCTCGCGCTGAGACTTACAGCTATTCGGACACTCAGCCCCAGCAGCGCGTAGTAGACATACATGTCCTAAAGCAACAGGGTGAAACAGAGAACGACGCTGACGACGAGGCGTACGAGGAACCCGAAGGGTCACGGGCGCACAGTCCGTTTTTCGACCTCATTTCCACTGGTAGTGCGTCCGGTCCGTGGCGCCTGCCCTCACCAATACCTTACGAAGTCATGTGGTTGCCCTGTTCCGACAACGAGTCGTCTGATACCAGCGCAGACGCTGCTCCTGTTATTGGTTCTGCTGCAGTAGTACCTGTATCATCATACTTCAAAGCAGAGCCGTTAGGATACTTGTCAGACGCTATGCTACTGAAAATAAGTGGTAAGTTGCCGACATCAGATTACATACGGTTAGGTTCATTCCTTGAAGTGAACTTGAAGGATATGGGATATCTCAGTTGTGAGACAAGTGTCATAACTCAAGCTAGAGAAATGTTCACTACTTGGTACCAGAAAAGTTGTACTAGTAGGTGGAAGGACCTAGCCACCGCCTTGGAAGAATCTTACCGTATGGACCTCATCAAATTCTCACGTGAGTACATGGACAAGCATGACATGTGGGATGGCTTAGAGAGTGGAGACATGGAGTGGAAAGTGCAGAAATATTTCTCTCTTTTAGCTGAGCTCTGCCCTAGAGACTGGAAGACCATAGGGATCTACTTAGGGTTGACTTCTCATGAAGTAACTTCCATCTCTCAACCTGTGCCTTCTGACAGGACTGTGAAGAACCCTGTGTATGAAGTGCTGAAAGCTTGGAAGTACAACGAGACGTCTGAGCCTATGGCTCTGATGAAAGTGTTGGAAGACTACATGGGACGCGGCGACGTCGCAATGTATGTTCAAGGGTTGTATGCAGCTGTACCCAAAGAAATAAAAGTGAGCTGTGACACTCCAGTGTTGACGACTCTCGTCTGATCCCTGCAGTAAGATGGACATCTGTTGAAATCGATCCTACACTACAGACGTCTTTCACTATGCTAATAGCATCGTGTGGTAAGAGGCGTCTAGTATTCGAAGTGATAAACAACGTTTATTTTTTTAATATTTGGTAAATAAGTGAAAAAACAAAAAAAAGAAAAACATGCCGCAGGACGTTTGCGAAAAGTGTTTCAAAATTTTTAAAAGACCGTACAATCACGAGTGACCCGTAGAAAAATGAAGAACGATACCTAAGTTTTGCCCTCTATGCAGCGATGTCGGCTAGCGTCGCATACGACTTTCCAGGGTAGGAGGGGCAGCGTACGTCAGAGAATCCGACGCAGATTCCGACCCCTTGTTAGACCGAGTTTAAAAATCACATAAACGAGAACGTCAAAGTCATCGAGAAAGCTGTGCTAGAAGTTTACCGACCAACCTTAGCGAAGTTACATGTAGCGATAGGTGAAGCTCTCCTGCTAGAGGAAGCGACATTCACCCCTTCTCCAGGCGGCTTCGCTGCAGCTCACACCAGACAACCGTTAGTTCAACTGAAGAAGCGGCTTCTGAGATACATCCGTCAAGCTCCAGTCGTACGCTTCAACTCGGAGAGTTACGACTTGAACCTGATCAAAAAATACGCCTTCACTCGTTATTTGCCTCCGGAGACCGAAGAAACCAACAATTCAGCGTCATAAAGAGAAGCAATTAATAGTTGACGTAGTAGTCAACTTTTTTAGCACTTGGTTACAGCTACGCGAATTATTTGCGAGCTTTCACTACAAACGAAGAGAAAGGTTGCTTTACTTACGAATGGATGACGTATACCAAGAAACTAGTAAACAAAAAACCCCTGCCACCGAGATCGACTTTTGACAGCGACCTGACGGGCGTCAAAATGGCCGAAATCCGACTACGCCACATGTCAGAAAGTTTAGTATGACAAGAAGAAGCAAACTATGACAGATTACTTGATCCACTACAACAACGAAGACGTCAAATCTTTCATAGAAGCTTTTTGAAAAAATCACGCTATTTTTTTCCAACATAGCAGCATTGTCATGTTGAAAGACGCCATCTCTCTCGCCAGTTTGACTTTACAAGACCTCTTCCAAAAAACCTATAAGCTGTGTTCACAACGTTCCCTCCGTTCGACGCCGTCCTCCACGCTCTGATCAAAGAAAATGTAGTCAGTGGTTCTTCCATCATCTTCCATAGATTTCACGAGAAAGAGTGTATAGGTGTCTTATAAGTCGGCAGAGGGTGAATACTAGTGAAAAAAGGAAGGCGCGTGTGCAAGTAGCTTTTTCTAACAGTCATGTGTGTGAACTAAGCTGCTTAAGTCTAAACCCACCTGCGGTAGAAGCTCTGTACTTAGAGAGTCTTTTCAGCCGTTTAAGAGGCTTATCTAGGACAGGGTACATAAGGAGTGAAACGCCCCTGTCACCAGTCACACTTTCTCCACCCGCCCTTCATCTTCGTAGCATCGTCCACTCTACGCTCGCTCAGCACGTTACGATGGTTAGTTCTGCTATTTTCTTTGTTTATGAAAGTGTTGACGCTACAGAGCATCGAAACCCTCTCGAAATGAGTCCAAGAAAGAAAAAGCAACTCCCACTTGAAGCAAGAAGAGAAACGGTGCCCTATGATGCATGTGAGGTAAAGAAACATTGGAAGGACGTCACCAAGGAGCAATGGATAGAAGCATGCTTCAACTTCATCGGAACAGTAGTTTCATTTGGACAGAGGGAGAAGATTTTGTTAGAGCTATTTTTCTTAGCTCCGTATACTTGGCCTGACTGTGGTGAAATTCCTTCAAGTTTGTCAGTCTTCGCCATACAAGTTATCAACTCCTTGAAGGAGCTTCGATATATGCAAGGCACTCAGGAGGAGATTGTCAAGAAAATGACGGAATTCGAAACAGGCGAAGACACAATATGGTGCGAGGAGACGACATATGCGGACGATGATCTGGAGTCCATCATTTGTAGTCCGTTGGAACATTATGTTAAAGACTTTGAGGACATGCTAGACAGCACTGAGATGAACCCGAAAGAGAGATCCCTTACTGCACAGAAAGAGGCCAAAGCTGTGTTGGAAAAGCACAAGTTTGGTCAAGGATTCACTCTTCAAAGCAGCTGTGTGAGTGTGATAAAAAGTCTTGTGTTGAAACATTCAGACATGAAGTTTTCGCGTGCTGTCGACACACTTCCTTTGCCTGAACTGATGATGAACATGATCGACCCTATGGTACCAACACGTTTCGACTCTGCCAATTGTCCCATGTATAAAATGGTTTCAAGTTTTGCCCGTGGCCGATGGCTAAACGATCCACTGAAGTCAGAAAACCTCCTTGATTTAATCAATTGACTAAATGTATTTTCTCATACTAGTATTAGTAGCATTAGTAATAGCGGCTACTCAGTCTCGTGCAGCACAAGCAGCAGTATCTGTCAGCGGCATCCGTGACATCGTCAGCAGCAGCAGCAGCAGCTGCACAAGCAAAAGACAAACACCGTAGTCTCCTCATCCAGACCTCCGCTAGTAGCGCTCTATAAGCGCAAGCAGTGGCTGTGAACCCCCTCCTCCCGCCGTACACACGGGTAAATATCAGAGTCGGCCAATGTCGCCAATACTACTCTCATACAAGGGTCAGGCGCTGCTGACCTATAATAGATGAGTCAAGGACTATTCTACTGAGGGTCAGGCTACGCCGGAAATTCAATAACAAGCTGGACTTTGGCAAATTTGCTTGAAAGTCTGGCCAGCAAGAGTCCGGCATACTCTCCCAAGAGTTCAGCATTGCCAGACTATGGCATGAGGATCCCGCATGGTCAGACTTTCAAAAGCAAGTTTGCCAAACTCCAGCTTTTTATTGAATGTCCGGCGTAGCCTGACCCTCACTAGAATAGCCCTTGACCCATCTATTATAGGCCGGCCGTGCCTGACCTTTGTCTGAAGGTAGAATTAGCGCTATTGGGTGCCTCTGATGTTTGCCTGTGTGTAGTCAAACCTCGCCTGAGAGAGACATACTTCAGAAAGAAAAGAAAGCGGCGTGAGAAGGTGACGGGATCCCAAGTGTCAACCCTAAGACTTACATTTGCTACGATCAAATCAGCGGCACCGGTGAAAGAAAATTCAAAAAAAGTGTACAGAAGTAGTCGTCTTCTTAAATGTTTTCGAAAACGAAAAACTCTCCTTGCGGTAAATATAAATTTCAAAAGTGGTACGAACCAAAAATGGCCACTTACACCATAGAGAAAGATGACGTGCGCTACTTGTATTATAAGCGTCGCGTGCATTCTAACGGTGTGACAACGAGTCCTTTAAAATATGAAAAAGTGTGTTATTGATTGATTGAGCGCATCTTTTCAAAAATAGAGTGTTATTAGAATTGAAAAAAAGAAAATAAAAAAATAAAATAAAATTATTGTTGTGTTTATTTTCATACGTCTTCTTTTATTAGTAAGTAAAACAAATATAACAATTAACTAGCGTGTCCTCTTAAAGTGACACTTCCTCCGGTCGCTGCTGAATCGTCTAATTAAGGTATGTGTCGTCGTCACTTCTAGTCACGTGACTCATCAGGTCACTTCCGGTCGCGTGATCCTAAAATCGATCACTTCCTAAACAAAATTAAATTAAGAGACACATTTCTTCATGACCCAACCAATCAGAGGTCTCCATTTGACCAGAAGTAGGCCCCTCATTTGCATAAATGGGTCACTTCCGGTGTACCAGCCAATCAGAAGCCTCTAACTAAGTCAAGGTCGCTTGACGTCACTTCCGGTATGCCCTTATATGTACATGTGAAGGTCACATGACGTCACTTCCGGTATGCCCTTATATGGGCGTGTGACGTCACATGACGTCACTTCCGGTATGCCCTTATATGGGCGTGTGACGTCACTTCCGGTCAAATGGAAGCCTCTGATTGGCTGAGTCATGACCTTGACCTCTAACTAGGTCAAGGTCACGTGACGTCACTTCCGGTATGCCCTTATATGGGCATGTGACGTCACTTCCGGTCAAATGGAGGCCTCTGATTGGCTGCATGTCGATTGAGTAATAAACAGTACTTAACTATAGTCCCGTTCCGATACATACTATACTACTGACATCATCATTAACCTCTATACTTAGGGAGTGATCATTTTTCAACAACAGGGGGGGGGGAGGTGGGTTTTCACTGGTCGAAAATCGGTGCTCGTACAGGCCCTTTGAAGCATAGTAATGTGCAGGCTTTTTGGCCCAAAACAGGTTACATTTTTTTGTCCCCCACCCCAAGAGGAGTCCTAATGTTTTACATCCCCCGATCAAGGCGTCCAAATGTTTTTTGACCCCCCCCCCCCCCCAGGTTGATAAAACATGATGACTCCCTTACCTGTCACTAAGACACGGCTGTTACAGACCCTACAGCTAGAGGCAGAGTCTACGTGCATGTGTGGGAATCCAGCCAGGGGAAGCAGCACACCTTTCTATACGTGTACCTCACTCCCTTACACCACTAGTACCAGACACACCGTAAAAGCCGCAATTAGTATGCCAGTGCGGCTTATAGGATCAGCCCAGACTGAGAGTGCGGCTTATATGCAATCTTTTTGCTAATATAGTACAGTACTAAAGTCAGCATAATCCAATCACCAGTGCGGCCTGTAGGATTGGCTCAAACTCAGGGGGCGGCTTATACGTGAGTTGGGCTTATACACGAGACTTTACGGTAGTGTTGGTAAGTGCGCCACGGTGGGCTGTGACAGGTGTCAGTACCCCTCTGTCTGCTGTCACACCTACACCCTGTGTTAGCGGTACCTGTAGGGTGTGTGTGTGTGGGGGGGGGGGGGGGGGGGGAGGTACCTGGGGGCAGCAGGCAGGTATGCAGCAGGAACCTGGGACAAGTTAAACTGGGGAATGTGGTAAAAGCCACTTACAGAACAACAGTGTGGTCGCAGTTAGCAGGACGGCTGTAAACCCTCATGTAGAAGCCGCAACTTGATGAGAGTCAGAACCCCCGTGCAGCTTAGGGAGTGGTCATTTTTTAAGAACAGGGGGTCGGTGGATTTTCGCGCAAGAGGGTCGAAATTTTTTTGGTCCCCCCGCAGCAGGGGTCATAACTTTCTCGGTCCCCCCCATGGCAGGTTGAAAATGAGTGCGGCCGACCCCTTTGAGCTATAGTAACGCGCAGGCTTTTTCGCTCAAAAGGCTAGGCTCGCGCTAGGATCTGTATTCTTTTCGCCACATTGGCGAAAAACTCCCGTTTTTCTTTCGCCAATTTCCGAAAGGATTCGCCAGATATTTAGCTGCTTAGCCTGCAGGTTTATGGCCATTTATATATGGAAGGATTGGTACAAGTCATGTGGGGTTTATGTGGTCTTATTGGTCGTGAAAATCCAAGTCACTAGTGGTGTGAGTGGGGGGCCGGGGGGGGGTATTAATATTGTACCAATGATAATCCATGGCATGGAAACGTACATGAATATTTCAACTTTCATTTCTTGTGTCTAAATCTAGTCAATTGATAGCTCGGCTAATTTTGAGTTCTCTTTCAAATGCTATATAACATGCCTAGGTGTAAGCACATCTTTTTCGCCAGCTGGTAAAATCTGGCGAAAAATTAGGGTACTTTTATAATAAATTTTCGCCAGTTGCAATTTTCTATCGCCCCTGGCGAATTGGCGAATGGCTAGCGCGAGCCTAGAAAGGGGTGTAATTTTTTTGGTCCCCCCCTTCAAGGGGTCCATTTTTTTTGGTCTCCCCCCAAATCCACCCCCCCCCCTGTTGTTAAAAAATGACCACTCCCTTAGAGGATCTGCCCAAACTTGAGATGTTCTAGGTGCAGCTTAAATACGAGAGTTGCCCGATGTACGCACTTACATGTATATACAGTATATACTAGTTACCGAAAAGAGATATATGCCGTGTCTGTCTGTGTGACCCTGAGTGACACCTGGATAGACAATGATAAGTATCATTGGTATCTGTGGAATGTGTGGCCCAGGTTTAATAAGACCACATCTTGCCTGTTTTGGGACACATTACAGATCGTATGACAGATACACTTAGGTCACTATAGTGTCAGGATGCAGCCTGATGATAGTGAAAAGTACGCCTGCAGCCCGCCACCACAATTAAATGCCCATATCAAAACTCGGACAAGCTGTAAGCACTGCATGAGTATAAGCAGTGGCGGATCCATGATTTGGAAAAGGAGGGGGTGCGCCCCCTTCTCAGGTCAAAAGGAGGGGGTGGTCTAAAATAGACAATTAAACTCTTAACTACAGGCAAAACGGACCCCCGCGCCCTCCCTCTAAATCCGCCACTGATAAGTGTAACTGATCGGCTCGACTCGGGTTGCGGCCCAGGAATAGTGAAAAGTACGCCTGCAGCCCGCTACCACTGCAGTCTGACCTCAATAATCTGGCCGTATTTTGTAGGGACAATCCTATACATATAAATATGCTCCAATAATACGGCTGATTCAACATATGGTCATATTTCGTCTGAAACCGGGGTTGGTCGGTTTATCCAGGTCTGACTGTAATATAACCCGACACACTGCAGACAGTCAGTGTAAGTGTCAGTGCTGTGACTCAGGTTGAGGCCGGGTAATAGTGAAAAGTACGCCTGCAGCCCGCCTGCACCATTATACCCCATATAACCCTGACACACTGTAGACAGTAGTGTAAGTGTGAGTGATGCTCCTTGGGTTGCAGCCCGGTAATAGAGCAGCCCGGGGGTGAGGTGTCGTTAGCTGTAGTTAGGTGTGACTGACACCACAACACTCCCTCTGTTCTCTGCTGTCTGCTGTCTGCCTGAACACAGGGGTCTACCTACAGCTTACCTGTTAACCCTTTAAGGAGGGTATCATATATGCCATAGTGCATCATGCCCTTGGTCGTCATGATGCTTGAATGCAGCCCTGATGAGTGACTTGCCAGCGCTGCATTCAAGCATCATGCCGACTTTATGAGGTTGAGACACTCAAAGGTCGATATGATGCACCAATGCAGCACCGGTAAGTTACTCGCCGGGCTGCATTGGTGCATCATGCCGGCAGATGTCATCTTTTAGTGACATCCGTCCTAAAAGGGTTAAGATAGCATCATGTCCACTGTACGCTGTCATGATGCATCAATGCAGTCCTGCTGAGGACTCGCAAGGTCATGCTAACCGTCTGGGGTCGATACACTGTGAAGAGTTGGCATGATGCACCAACGAGTCAGCACTTCACTGGTGCATCATGACATGTGTCTTGGATCATGATGCCTTTAGGCATTATCCAGCACAGAAAGAGTTAATGGATACATATGGGGGACAGGGGCGCACCTCGACCAATTCCCACCTGAAAAGGGAATAGAAAAGTCAGCCACTGAATACCTTGTGTGTTACCTTGTGATGACACCTTTGGCCAGGCTATTGATGCTGACAGTCAAAATCTCTGTCAACTTTAATTGGAAGGGGCTAATTTTACACAGGGGGAAGGGGTAGACAGGTCATTCAACAGCTTGGTTGATATATAAAGAGAACACAAATTCCATAAGACTTGATTTGAGTTAGAGCCATGTGGATGTAGCTGTGACTGACCGGCTGAGTGACGCACGGTGACGGTGAGCAGCTGTTACCATGGTTACTGCTGCCAATATGACACATAACCCTACCTAAAAACACAACACAAGAAGCTGACACAATATTAATTACATTAAGAAGTGCAGGAATGAAAAGTCTGTTCCAACACAGCAGCGGTTTTGAAAGTTTGATGTTGTCTGTTACAATATAACTGGCACTATTCAGTAAAACAGAACAAACATATTGGCAGCCTGAGTCACATGCAATGCATTATTGTTGCAGATATTATCATTATAGTGCAAAAAATGTCTTGAAGAAAGTGTAATATAATAGCAAACCAGATTTCACCTGCCAGAAATGCAAGCAATTGCAGCAGCAATTGCAATGGCAATGTTCATACAGTGGAATGTTACTGCTGATCCTTGAGGGTTGGCCCCCGCTGACCAGAACTCTG
This sequence comes from Harmothoe impar, assembly GCA_947462335.1. Classification (NCBI taxonomy): domain Eukaryota; kingdom Metazoa; phylum Annelida; class Polychaeta; order Phyllodocida; family Polynoidae; genus Harmothoe; species Harmothoe impar. The sequence continues at coordinate 65,085,377 of OX381714.1, forward strand.
GTGGATGTACAACATTATGGGTACATGCCGGCCCCAGGCCGTGTACATGAGCTGAATGTATGATATGTACATTTACACCACAGTTGCCTGAGAGAACAAAGAAACGGCCTGACTGTATTTTACATACATAGCTGTATGTGGATGCGGTCTATTGAGCAGCCTCTCCTACTGTGGGTGTAAGTGTAAGTCAGTTATGATACGTGTGACTAGCTGCATAAGTGTCATAAGCCTTAGACACGTGTACCATATCTGTCATGTATTGCAGAGACACTGCTGACGGTAAACATCTAACAGTGGCCTGTTCCAAGCAGCAGATGGGAGACAATGATCAATTGTAAATATTCATCAGAATTTGACAAGAATAATTAGGATTGTTCACAAGCCTACCAGCAGTGAAAAAAGACTTGTACAGAACTCCTCCTGATTGTTCCCACCTAGACCAGAATGCAATGCACCCTGCTGGTTCCTTCAGTCTGTGGCTACAAGCCAGGTACAAGCCGGGTACAAGCAGTACGTATGTTACAATCCATGCTTCCCACCGTACAGTAAACCCGCTAAGAGGTCAGTCGGCAATAGTTGGTCTGACCAATGACCGATAACAGACAAGTTACTTCAGGCCATTTGTAGCCAAGTTGACTCTGTCAATGACAGAGGAAAGCATTTGCTGGACTGTGCTGTAAATTCCTGCATATAACTGCATCTTATACGCAAACCCAACCTCCAGTGCAGGTTATAGGGTTAACGGTTTTAGATGTATAATATTGTGAGGGACACAGTTTCTCTGAAAATGACGTTTCTCGGAGACACCGGGACTCGAACCCGGAGCCTCCCACTCCGAAGCAGGTACTCTACCACTGAGCTACATCCCCTGCTACATATATATAATAACTATAGAATATAATATAGACTGTCTCACGTGACTGCATTGGTATGGTACAGAGGATAACCCTAGTGATACCCCCTTGCGGGTTTATCACCAAGGCGCGAGCCCCTACAATATTATAGTGGACATATTCAACCTGTGGTTCTCCCAAAGTCTGGGTGCGGGTTATGTGAGATTTACTGTATTTCTACAAGACGTGATAACAGGCTGCTTTTATGTCCCTTCCCAGGGGGCTGTGCGCCTAGCACCATAAGTGGCACCCACTGGTGGCTGAATACAGAACTACACACATACACTGGTCTCCTGGGCACCTCCCTCACCTACCCAGGGGTATACAGACTACCACCCCAGAGCACGGCAACCACAGGCGGCCTGTTGGTGAGCTACACTGGGCACCTGGGGGCCTACACTGGGCCCTGCCCCACCCTCTAGGGATCATGCCCCTTATACGTGGCCTCTGCATACCACAGGCGGCCAGGGAGCACTTCCTAGAAGTTGGTGTTGCCAAGGGAACACACAGGGTGAGGAGGCCTACCGGAAAACCTGGCTTTAAGATAAGGTTTTACGGTAGTTCTACAGAATGCGAATCATGAAGAAGACTTTTGAACTAAGTATGGTTCTGGTAGGTGCCTGGGAGGCAGCTCACACAGTCCCGCTGCCCGGCCAGGGCCTTAAGTTATAATTTTGAAATATTGAAACTTGCGGCTTCATTTTAGTTCCGCTGCCCACCACTGCTACTGCTGCTATGGCGCTGCAGGTACCGGCACCAGCCAGGTGTGTGTGTGGGGGGGGGGGGGCTGGTATCAGATCTCCCATCCCCCTTACCCATCCTCACTCCTCTCTCCTCTTCATCTCCCACGGAGGAGCACATTCTGCCGCCCACATACTGATAGAGGCGGGGGGGGGGGGGGTTGGAGATAGCTGAATAGATGAGCTACACCCCCTCAGTCTGAGCCAAGCTAGCCTACAAGAAAATAATGATGGCCCATAGTAAAACTTGCAGCATCATTCAAAGTAGAGAACATCTAGGTCTGGTCAGTAATCTGCCTCGTTCTCCCCTCACACCATTGGTAGTAGAGTAGAACATATAAAACTCCCACTTGATTCATTATCTTCCAGTATTAAAACACTGGTACGGTAGTATACGTTGTAATATACACTTAGATAGCCTAATAGAAGGGACTTGAGCACGTCTAGTAAAGTAGATGTAGATATGAAGCTGGGCCCTGCTGGGGGAGGGGGTGGGTTCTGGGTTATCGTGGGTTATCTCCAGTTTAGTTTATGTGTATTTATATACTTAGTGTGGATGAGGTGCTGTAAGACGGGGTGTAGAGGTCGGCATATCAATGTGCAGCCTCAGCAAAAAAAAGAAAAGTTGAGAAAACTTTCAGTTAAAAATATTAAATCAGTATCAAATACCAAATCAAATAGGTGGATTTATAGTCCAACTAATATAATATCAAATCAAATACTAACAGAAATAGGTTGATCTATAGTCCAGATAACATAATATTAAATCAAATACCAACTCAAATGGGTTGATTTATAGTCCAGCTAATATATTGATCCATAAAAATGTTGTTTGCACTTTCCCATGGACTATCTAGGGGTTGGAAAAGGAATTGGCGCAGCCTAAACGTGTGTTTTTTGTGGGTTTTTTTGTGGGTTTTTTTTTTGGGGGGGGGGGTATTTTATGCCTAAATTGGATAAACGTGTTAAGCATTGAGACTGTTGTAAGCAGCTGAGCAGTATGGCGATATTAGGAGACATATGTAAATAAACACAGTAACTGCTAAGTAGGAGGGTAGATGGCGGGTTATTGGGGAGGTGTGGACCCTACCACAAGTGTAAATAAACTACCCCTACTGAACGGTCCATAATACCCCCCCCCCCCCCCCACACAGGGTCCATAATACAACCCAGCTTCTGTACGGGGACTGTACTCGTACCCTGGTGCGCGTACCTTCAACCTGCACTCCCCCCCCCCTCCTCCAACCCTACCTCACTAACTGAGTGTCTAGACTAGACGTGTGTGCGGCGTGCATGCACCTCCTGACTACAGTCTACCCACCGCCTCCTGCCGCCTCATGGGCTATGGCCGTATCAACTGGCCCTATTCACCAAACAGGAAACAAGGTGATGTTTCCGCACGTCCTGCAGGCAGGTACAGAGGTAGGTGACTCCAGATGGGTAAAAAGCGACCTGGCGACCTGGGGTGTTTTCCAGGCGACCTGGCGACCTCGCACAATAATATAAGCGACCTGGCGACTTTTGGGAAATTTTGACTGTAGAATAAGTGGTCTAAAAAAGCGACTTTGTGACCTGAGGCCCATAATTTCGGCGACTTTCCGACCTCAGGGGGGGGGGGGGGACCCCTCTGCACCCCTAAGCAGCAGCTTCAGGTCTTCACACACGCCACATGAACTATTGCTGCAGGTGGAAAAGTCACCTGAAAAACGGCCCAGGTCGTAGAATACCCTTCCGGCAGCCCCAATACCCCTACTCCTAGTACTCGCCCGTGAGCTGCCCCCCCCCCCTCGTACCACGGCACTTAGGCACTGTAAGTGGGCAGTAACGTGAGGAAGTGGCACTTTATAGTGACCTACGGCTTGTTCCCACGGCCACAACCCCACTACATGTTATACCCCTATACCCCAGCGCCCTAACCCCATAACTCATGTGGCATTGTCCACCCCATGAGCTGCTCCTCTCCAGCTTTAGACATACAGCTTGTCCAGCTGGCCCTAGACTTGGAGACACTTGTCACTCAGTGGACAGTTAGTGATACAGTCGGTTCGGGTCTGTTCTCACGACCCTGACCCTGCTAGCTGATTTGCTCCCCCCACCAAGCTGCTCCCTCACACTGAGCTGCTGCCCTCACCCTGAGCTGCTCCCCTCACCCTGAGCTGCTCCCCTCACCCTGAGCTGCTCCCCTCACCCTGAGCTGCTCCCCTCACCCTGAGCTGCTCCCCTCACACTGAGCTGCTGCCCTCACCCTGAGCTGCTCCTCTCACCCTGAGCTGCTCCCCTCACCCTGAGCTGCTCCCCTCACCCTGAGCTGCTCCCCTCACCCTGAGCTGCTCCCCTCACCCTGAGCTGCTCCCCTCACACTGAGCTGCTGCCCTCACCCTGAGCTGCTCCCCTCACCCTGAGCTGCTCCTCTCACCCTGAGCTGCTCCCCTCACCCTGAGCTGCTCCCCTCACACTGAGCTGCTGCCCTCACCCTGAGCTGCTCCCTCACGCTGAGCTGCTCCTCTCACCCTGAGCTGCTCCCCTCACCCTGAGCTGCTCCCTCACCCTGAGCTGCTCCCCTCACCCTGAGCTGCTCCCCTCACCCTGAGCTGCTCCCCTCACACTGAGCTGCTCCCTCACCCTGAGCTGCTCCTCTCACCCTGAGCTGCTCCCCTCAGACTCCCCCCTCCCTGAGCTGCTCCCCTCACCCTGAGCTGCTCCCCTCACCCTGAGCTGCTCCCCTCACCCTTAGCTGCTCCCCTCACACTGAGCTGCTCCCTCACCCTGAGCTGCTCCTCTCACTCACCCTGAGCTGCTCCCCTCAGACTCCCCCCTCCCTGAGCTGCTGCCCTCACCCTGAGCTGCTCCCCTCACCATGAGCTGCTCCCCTCTCCCTGAGCTGCTCTTCTCCCCTGAGCTGCTCCCCTCACCATGAGCTGCTCCCCTCTCCCTGAGCTGCTCTTCTCCCCTGAGCTGCTCTCCCCTCCCTGGCCTCCCTCTCCCTACAAGTTGCTCACAGAGGCAGTTGCTCAGGTAGTGTTGTCTGCAGGAGGCTGAGTGGAGTCTGAGTGGGGCCGGGGTAGGAGAGGACGCACACCGGGAGGAGGGGGAGCAGGGCCCGGGCTGCAGGATGTGGTGAGGTGGTGCCCGGTGAGGTGTAGGTGAGTAGAACAGGAGCCACACCTGCCTATTACGTCTATTACAGCGGAAACACGCACCATGTGTTCAGGTAAAGTGTTGGTTACCTAACCAACCCTCACAGTTATACTACCTATAGACGGACTACATGCTAAAGTATAGACTATACTGGGTATACTCTAGACTACCTCTACCAGACCTCTGACAAGACCCCTTCTACCCCCTTCTACCCAGGAGGCCTTATGAGGGTAAATCATTGCTTGATCTGGTACTGGCGAGATAAACACTGATAACAGCTGTCAGAATGGGCACTAACTGTTACATAATGCACCGTAAGAATTATGCAGGGGGCTATTTCATTGGTTGGTAAGTCATCCAGCTACAGGCCTATAGCTTACAGCCGTCTAGTATACGGCAGGTAGCCCTTACACGTCGTGCTCACTCACTCACTCACGTCGTGCAGTGAGGGGTGTGTTTGTGTTTACCCCTACTAGACCCTCCTCTACCCTCCTCCAGTACCCCTTACACCCCCACACACCCCCATACCTCCTCCTGCACCCTGGGCCCTGTGCGCCGGCCGCCTGTGGCCTGCCCTCTGGCCGCCTGTTGCCTGTTGCTGCAGAAGCGGCCTCCTCCAGCAGCCTGGAGGTAGCCACCAGGGTACAGAGGAGGCCACCAGGGTAGGAGTGACCACGAGCTGCTCGCCGAGTAACTCAGGGGTATAGTAGCCGCCTCAGGAGGTAGGGGCAGACCGGGGGGAGAGGAGTGACCGGCCATGGAGCAGGGAGTACCTCACGAGTAGCTCCTGAGGGGTAGTAGTAGTACTTCCGGTCTAGATAGCAGATAACACAACCCTGGAGGCTCTCTCACAGTGTGTGCTGGACTAAGAGGTGAGACACAGACAACTTCTGTACTTGGACACTATACATGCTACACCCCGTGTACATGGAGTACAACCCTACTACACTACCGGTATACAGACTACCCTGAGGGAGTACCCAGGACGACCTCAGTCTACAACCCACACACCAAGGTAGTAGGGTATAGTGGTGTGTGGGGGTTAGCAGTAGGCATGGATACCCAGGATTCTGTCTACTGATACGGTGAGGCACTGAGGGAACACCTACATAACTCAGCCACCTTATACCGGTATAACCTGGGACATAGGACCCTGGGTGTACTGGGGTGTCAAACCCTAGAGGGACGACCCCGGTCTATATAACCCCCCACACACCAGGGTCTACACCAGGGTCTACACAGCTGTGTGCGGGATTAGACATGGATACCCTGAACCTGGACTCAGTCCTAGACTCAGCCTGCTGATACGGTGAGGCACGGGGGGGGGGGGGGGCTAACACTGTACCCATACACCCCACACACAGGATGAAACCCAGGAGGGCCACAACACAGCAACCCTTATTATACTGGTATACTGGTACACGGTGTGTCTACCCTGAGACACAGCACCCTTTATATTGGTTGTACAAGGGGGTGTTAAGTCCCCCTAGAAGGGCTACTGTGCCCGACAGAGAGAGATATTGCTTGTACAACTTGTACTAAGTCATATAGGGTGGAGTCTTACACAGAAACCCTCATAATACAGATATAAGTCATATTGGTAGAAACATCAAAGAACTCGTAATGATTAATATTACCAGTCCCCCCTCCCTCCCCAACTGATAACGTGTAGGGCCCAACAGACTACTGATATAAGTACCAGGGTCTACATGATAACTCACTGTCAACTTCTGACCTGGGAATACCCCCACTGCCACCTTAGATCTTCAAGGGCCACATAGCGCATTGCTACTTTATGCCCTTTATTATCATGATACGTGAATGCATGCAGCCCTGGCAAGGAACTTTGTATTATGCTAACAGGGTTGATACACTCTGCAGCACCAGCATAACGCATTAATGCTGTCCTTCATGAATCATGTTTCATGACGACAGGGGTATAGCATATTAAAGCACTATGCGGCCCTTAACGGGTTAATGATGAAAAAATCCTTCACCATACAACACCATGATACAGAGCCTCACCGCTCAGCAGCCATGCTATTGTGTGTGAGCTGCTCTGAGCTGATCGGAGAGCTGCCCCCAATTACTGCCAGTAAGGGGAGGCCTCTACATGTAGCCCACACTCAGTGCCTGAATGCCCACAGACATGTAATCTGTGAGCTGGCCTTTAATCGGCGGTGCACATGTACTATATCTAAACCATCGTAAACCTCACCGTCAAAAGCAGCATTTGCTCACAGGATACTGTGCCTACCGCACCGTCGCAATTAAGCACCGGGGCGCTCTTCAATTTGGCGGGGCCTTTATACCCAAGACAGTCGCTTATTCAAGATCCTATTTTGGTGCGTAAGGAACCTTTTAAGACCCTTGTACACCCGGCGCTTATACAAGACCGGCGATCTTTTGAAACTGGTGCTTTATTGCGATAGTACGGTATCTCTTAGACTGGCCTGCATCAGTGGGAGCTCTACTCCGCCATGCACTACCTCCCTCCTCCTCCCCTCCCCTGGTTGTTCCTAGAATTAGACAGTCGAGAAAAGTATAGTTGAGAAAAGTATATCTTTTGTCTTTATTCAAATTCTAGGACTTGAGCAAGTCTAGGTATCTCTATGAGCTAATCCATGAGCTGCTCCAACCCCTACCCTTGTCTGCCAGCTGGACGTGGCTGGGGGGAGCTAGAGGTAGCTGGGAGTGGTTAGTACAGGGTTATCACACCCTGCGGTGTACCCAGCTCTATACTGGCAGCTGATCTATTGTTCTGTCTGTGAGCTATGAGCTGCTCTATGTGAGCTGCTCTGTGAGGTGCTCTGCTGATGGGTCTCTATAGGAATCTGGAGTTCTGTCCTGTGGGTCCGCCATTTAAAATTTCGCTGGTTAAGGTTAAACCCACTGATAAGACATACCACTATGGCGACAACCAGCGCACCTCCTTCCAGATCCCTATGAGCTTCTCTATGGGCTTCTGTGAGTTGCTGTATGAGCTACTCTGTGTTGCTCTGTGAGTTGCTATCAATGATATACTCTGTGAGTTGCTCTCATGAGCTACTTTGTGAGTTGCTCCCAATGTGACTGGCTGTGAGCTGCTCTGAGTAGCTCCTAATGAGCCACTTTGTGAGTTACTCTCTATGATGCTGCTCTGTGAGTTGCTCTGTTAGTTACTTTTAATGAGCTACTTTATTGCTTGTTGCTCCCAATATGACTGGCTGTGTCTTGTATTTGTGAACTGCTCTGTGAGCAGGTTAGAACTTAGAAGTAGAGGTGCTCAGGGTGGGAGTGTGTTAGATGTGTGTTTATGAAGCTTTATCAGCCCCTGCTGTAGGCCCCCTGTAGGCCCCTGCTGTAGGCCCCCTGTAGCCCCCCTGTAGGGCGGCATGGTTTATTTACACCTGCAACACCCTAGTGTCCCCTTACCCCTTAGTAAGATGTTACACCTTCAGGTAGGGAGATCCACCTCACAGCCCTCTCACAGTGGGTGTCTCACCTGGTTGCTATGGTAACAGGTTACTAAGTGTCAGTAGGTGGTACTTACCGGTAACCAGCGACACCAGCTGGTTGTCAAGGAGATGAGGAGGACAGGACAAGATGTCTGTAGTGTAGGGCCTCAGTGTTGTCATAGCAACCTGGTGCTGGTGTCACGTGGTACAGCACAGAGACAGGACTGAGGGGTATTGAGATCTAAGGGCACCAGGTTACCTGGGTTCTGCAGGTCTAGAAGGGAGAAAATAAGTTAAAGTAACTCAATTCTCAAATAGAGACAGACAAGGGTAAGGTTACGTCCATGTTCCAGGACCTATTGAATACAAATGATACTACTAGTTCATAAATCCTACCGGTACTATGGGAGACTCTGAATGTTTGATTACTAAATTCGATGGTGATTTGATTTTAATTGATTTATAAATTAATAAGATTAAAAAAAAAAATCTAAATTAAACACATGCCACACACATCTATAGCCTCGAATAGTGCATGTTACCGACATGTGTTGGATGCTGCATGGTCATATCCATAGCAGTCTATCTATGTTATAAGTATTTATACTATATATATATATATATATATATATATATATATATATATATATATATATATATACATACATGCAACCCGGTTTGTGAGATCTTTCGCTGTTCTCAGACCCACGTAGTGGGGTCATTCCAAAATTGTGGGATCTTTTGCAAAACCCCGCAACCCACCCGGGCTAAAATGATCCTATGTTCTATGATATGGAAAGATTTTTGGTTAAAAACATTTTTTTATGAAAACCCCACGATGTTTTCAAGTTTATTATTGATTCCCTAACCTGCTCCCAGGTGTCTCTACCCATCACAAACCACAGCCAGAGTATATATATATACATCCGGTGTGGTCATGCTTGAGTGAGCACATGAAGGTCAAGCTGCCTCAGATCCAGGATCCCATAATAGAGGGAGATATCACAAATATCATATATACAGTATAATACCATCAAATATGGACTTAATCAATAAGAAAGGAAATTTGATTGGTTAAGTATTATTTTTCTAAACATGTAACCACTCCACGAATGATAATTATGGTATAATGTCAGGATCCAACAACCCATGTAGAAAAATTACAAAGGATCCCACTATCCAGGAGCAAAACTGACACACACTAATAAATGTATATATATGTGCATATGTATATTATATACTGATTTGACTTGTGGGATCCTAGCTCATATCTAAACAGCAGTGAGGTGGGGTGACATGGATGAGGTGAGGGTGATGTGGGTAAGTGGAGTTTACATAGATAAAGTGAGGGTGACATGTAAGTGTTAGGGGTGTGACAGGGTGCAGATGACGACTGAGGAGAGTTAGGGGTGTGGTAGGGTGTAGATAACGACTGAGGAGTGTGAGGGGGTGTGGCAGGGTGCAGATGACGACTGAGGAGTGTGAGGGGGTGTGGCAGGGTGCAGATGACGACTGAGGAGTGTAAGAGTGTGTGGCAGGGTGCAGATGACGACTGAGGAGTGTCAGGGGATGTGGCAGGGTGCAGATGATGACTGAGAAGTATCAGGGGATGTGGCTGGGTGTAGATAACGACTGAGGAGTGTCAGGGGGTGTGGCAGAGCGAAGATGATGACTGAGGAGTGTCAGCAGGTGTGGTAGGGTGTAGATGACAACTGAGGAGTGTCAGGGAGTGTGGCAGGGTGCAGATGACGACTGAGGAGTGTCAGGTGGTGTGGCTGGGTGTAGATAACGAATGAGGAGAGTCAGGGGGTGTAGCAGGGTGCAGATGACGACTGAGGAGTGTGAAGGGGTGTGGTAGGGTGCAGATGATGACTGAGGAGTGTCAGGGTGTGTGGCAGGGTGTAGATGATGACTGATGAGTGTGAGGGGGGTGGCATGGTGCAGATGACAACTGAGCAGGGTGTACATGCATACTTGAGGAAGTCAGGGGGTGTGGCAAGGTGTATGTGCCAACCTGAGGATATCAGGGGGGTATCCGGAATACAGGCCCTGCTGACTGTAGGCCCCCAGCCCACAGGCGGTCGGAACACAGGCCCCCTGTCCACAGGCCCTCCGGATCTGGGGCGCCCTGCCTTGAGGCCCCCCTGACCACAGGCCCCCGGACTGTAAGCACAAATCTCACGTCCATTTCATACGTCCAGACCCCATTATCTCATTCAAATTCATCACGTCCAACACTATCTCTTACAAATCATATGTCCAACCCTATTCCCTCACATCCAACCCCTCCCTCATATCCAACCCCCTCCCTCACGCCCAACCACTACCTCACATCCAGCCCCCTCCCCTCACATATAACCCCCCTTCCTCACGTCCAACCCCTCCCTCACATCCAAACCCCTCCCTCACATCTAACCCCCCTCCCTCACGTCCAACCCCTCCCTCACATCCAACCCCCTCTCCTCACATCCAACCCCCTCCCTCACGTCCAACCACTACCTCACATCTAACCCCCTTCCCTCACATCCAACCCCCTCCCTCACGTCCAACCCCTCCCTCATATCCAACCCCCTCCCTCACATCTAACCCTCCTCCCTCACGTCCAACCCCTCCCTCACATCCAACCCCCTCTCCTCACATCCAACCCCCTCCCTCACGTCTGACCACTACCTCACATCCAACCCCCTCCCCTCACATCCAACCCCCCTCCCTCACGTCCAACCCCTCCCTCACATCCAACCCCCTTCCCTCACATCTAACCCCTCTCCCTCACATCCAACCCTCTCCCTCACATCCAACCCTCTCCCTCACATCCAACCCCCTCCCTCACATCTAACCCCCCTCCCTCACGTCCAACCCCTACCTCACATCCAACCCCCTTCCCTCACGTCCAACCCCTCCCTCACATCCAACCCCCTCCCCTCATATCCAACCCCCTTCCTCACGTCCAACCCCCTCCCTCACGTCCAACCCCTACCTCACATCCAACCCCTCTCCCTCACATCCAACCCCCTTCCCTCACGTCCAACCCCTCCCTCACATCCAACCCCCTCCCCTCATATCCAACCCCCTTCCTCACGTCCAACCCCTCCCTCACGTCCAACCCCTCCCTCACATCCAACCCCCTCTCCTCACATCCAACCCCCTCCCTCACGTCCAACCACTACCTCACATCTAACCCCCTTCCCTCACATCCAACCCCCTCCCTCACGTCCAACCCCTCCCTCATATCCAACCCCCTCCCTCACATCTAACCCTCCTCCCTCACGTCCAACCCCTCCCTCACATCCAACCCCCTCTCCTCACATCCAACCCCCTCCCTCACGTCTGACCACTACCTCACATCCAACCCCCTCCCCTCACATCCAACCCCCCTCCCTCACGTCCAACCCCTCCCTCACATCCAACCCCCTTCCCTCACATCTAACCCCTCTCCCTCACATCCAACCCTCTCCCTCACATCCAACCCTCTCCCTCACATCCAACCCCCTCCCTCACATCTAACCCCCCTCCCTCACGTCCAACCCCTACCTCACATCCAACCCCCTTCCCTCACGTCCAACCCCTCCCTCACATCCAACCCCCTCCCCTCATATCCAACCCCCTTCCTCACGTCCAACCCCCTCCCTCACGTCCAACCCCTACCTCACATCCAACCCCTCTCCCTCACATCCAACCCCCTTCCCTCACGTCCAACCCCTCCCTCACATCCAACCCCCTCCCCTCATATCCAACCCCCTTCCTCACGTCCAACCCCTCCCTCACGTCCAACCCCTACCTCACATCCAACCCCTCTCCCTCACATCCAACCCCCTTACCTCACGTCCAACCCCTCCCTCACATCCATGTCCAACCCCCTTCCCTCACGTCCAACCCCTCTCTCACATCCAACCCCCTCCCCTCACAGGGGAAAAGGTGGGCCCTTAAAGGGGACTCTGCTCGGCCCGATTCTGACCATGTATAATATATAATGTGCTTTATTGATTATACTACCCATATGACATCCAACCCCCTTCCCTCACATCCAACCCCCTCCCTCACGTCCAACCCTCCCTCACATCCAACCCCCTCCCTCACATCTAACCCTCCTCCCTCACGTCCAACCCCTCCCTCACATCCAACCCCCTCTCCTCACATCCAACCCCCTCCCTCAAGTCCGACCACTACCTCACATCCAACCCCCTCCCCTCACATCCAACCCCCCTCCCTCACGTCCAACCCCTCCCTCACATCCAACCCCCTTCCCTCACATCTTACCCCCCTCCCTCACATCCAACCCTCTCCCTCACATCCAACCCTCTCCCTCACATCCAACCCCCTCCCTCACATCTAACCCCCCTCCCTCACGTCCAACCCCTACCTCACATCCAACCCCCTTCCCTCACGTCCAACCCCTCCCTCACATCCAACCCCCTCCCCTCATATCCAACCCCCTTCCTCACGTCCAACCCCTCCCTCACGTCCAACCCCTACCTCACATCCAACCCCTCTCCCTCACATCCAACCCCCTTCCCTCACGTCCAACCCCTCCCTCACATCCAACCCCCTCCCCTCACGTCCAACCCCTCCCTCACATCCAACCCCCTCCCCTCATATCCAACCCCCTTCCTCACGTCCAACCCCTCCCTCACGTCCAACCCCTACCTCACATCCAACCCCTCTCCCTCACATCCAACCCCCTTACCTCACGTCCAACCCCTCCCTCACATCCAACCCCCTCCCCTCACAGGGGAAAAGGTGGGCCCTTAAAGGGGACTCTGCTCGGCCCGATTCTGATCATGTATAATATATAATGTGCTTTATTGATTATACTACCCATATGACTCGTTAAAATGTGTAAAAATTGTAGAAATAAAAATGTGCACATTTGCTATGAATGTCAATACATGAAGCGGGTTGGACGTAAGGGAGGGGGTTGGAAGTGGGTGAAGGGGGTTGGATGTGAGGGCGGGGGTTGGTGAGATGGGAGTGGAGGTGAGGGGAAGGTAGTGGACGTGAGGAGATGGTATAGGACGTGAGGAAGTGGTAGAGGACGTGAGGAAGTGGTAGTGGACGTGAGGAAGTGGTAGTGGACGTGAGGAAGTGGTAGTGGACGTGAGGAAGTAGTAGTGGACGTGAGGAGAAGGGGTTGGACTTTAGGGAGGGGTTGGATGTGATGGAGGGGGTTGGTGAGATTGGAGTGGATGTGAGGAAGTGGTAGTGGACGTGAGGAAAAGATGTTGGACGTGAGGGATGGGGTTGGATGTGAGGGAGGGGGTTGGATGTGAGGTAGTGGGTGTGAGGGGAAGGTAGTGGACTTGAGCAGGTGGTAGTGGACGTGAGAGAAGCGGATGTAGAATCATTGCTCCCTCACGTCCAACCCCTCATTCACATCCAACCCCCTCCCTCACATCTAACCCTCCTCCCTCACGTCCAACCCCTCCCTCACATCCAACCCCCTCTCCTCACATCCAACCCCCTCCCTCACGTCCAACCACTACCTCACATCCAACGCCCTCCCCTCACATCCAACCCCCCTCCCTCACGTCCAACCCCTCCCTCACATCCAACCCCCTTCCCTCACATCTAACCCCCCTCCCTCAAATTCAACCCTCTCTCTCACATCCAACCCTCTCCCTCACATCCAACCCCCTCCCTCACATCTAACCCCCCTCCCTCATGTCCAACCCCTACCTCACATCCAACCCCCTTCCCTCACGTCCAACCCCTCCCTCACATCCAACCCCCTCCCCTCATATCCAACCCCCTTCTTCACGTCCAACCCCTCCCTCACGTCCAACCCCTACCTCACATCCAACCCCTCTCCCTCACATCCAACCCCCTTCCCTCACGTCTAACCCCTCCCTCACATCCAACCCCCTCCCCTCATATCCAACCCCCTTCCTCACGTCCAACCCCTCCCTCACGTCCAACCCCTACCTCACATCCAACCCCTCTCCCTCACATCCAACCCCCTTACCTCACGTCCAACCCCTCCCTCACATCCATGTCCAACCCCCTTCCCTCACGTCCAACCCCTCTCTCACATCCAACCCCCTCCCCTCACAGGGGAAAAGGTGGGCCCTTAAAGGGGACTCTGCTCGGCCCGATTCTGACCATGTATAATATATAATGTGCTTTATTGATTATACTACCCATATGACCCATATCAGGGCCCCCTTTCTCCCCCATTGTAGAAATAAAAATGTGCACATTTGCTATGAATGTCAATACATGAAGCGGGTTGGACGTAAGGGAGGGGGTTGGAAGTGGGTGAAGGGGGTTGGATGTGAGGGCGGGGGTTGGTGAGATGGGAGTGGAGGTGAGGGGAAGGTAGTGGACGTGAGGAGATGGTATAGGATGTGAGGAAGCGGTAGAGGACGTGAGGAAGTGGTAGTGGACGTGAGGAAGTGGTAGTGGACGTGAGGAAGTGGTAGACGTGAGGAAGTAGTAGTGGACGTGAGGAGAAGGGGTTGGACGTTAGGGAGGGGTTGGATGTGATGGAGGGGGTTGGTGAGATTGGAGTGGACGTGAGGAAGTGGTAGTGGACGTGAGGAAAAGATGTTGGACATGAGGGAGGGGGTTGGATGTGAGGGAGGGGGTTGGATGTGAGGTAGTGGATGTGAGGGAAGGTAGTGGACGTGAGCAGGTGGTAGTGGACGTGAGAGAAGTGGATGTAGAATCATTTGTTAGAGACAGTATGACAGGGATTGGATGTATGACAGAGTTGTGGACGTATGACAGGGGTCGGATGTATGGCAGGTTGTGGCCTATGGATAGGGGGCCTATGGCCAGGGTGCCAAAAGACCGGGGGCCTAAGATCGGGAGGGCCAGAAGGCAGGGGGCCAGTAATCAGGGTGCCTAAAGTCAGGGTGCCATCAGGGGGTATGATAGGGTGTATATGCCACCAGAACAATGTCAGGGGTGTGCTAAGGTGCACATGGCGGCTTCAGCATTGCAGAGGGTATGGCAGGGTGCATATGCCGACTTAGGGACATCAGGGGGTGTGGCAGGGTGTATATGCCGACTTGAGGATATCAGGAGGTGTGGCAGGGTGTACATGCCGATGTGAGGAAGTCAAGGGGTGTGCCAGGGTGTATATGCCGACTTGGGGACATCAGGAGGTGTGGTAGGGTGTACATGCCGACGTGAGGATATCAGGATGTGTGGCAGTGTGTACATACCGACGTGAGGAGGTCAAGGGGTGTGGCAGGGTGTATATGCTGACTTCAGGATGTTAGGGGGTGTGGTAGGGTGTACATGCCGACTTGGTGACATCAGGGGGGGTTTGGCAGGATGTACATGCCGACTTGAGGATGTCTGGGGGTGTGGTAGGGTGTACATGCCGACTTGAGGATGTCTGGGGGTGTGGCAGGATGTACATGGCGACTTGAGGATGTCTGGGGGTGTAGCAGGATGTACATGCCAACTTGAGGATGTCTGGGGGTGTGGCAGGATGTACATGGCGACTTGAGGATGTCTGGGGGTGTGGCAGGGTGTACATGCCGACTTGAGCATGTCAGGGGGTGTGGCAGGGTGTACATGCCGACTTGAGCATGTCAGGGGGTGTGGCAGGGTGTACATGCCGACTTGAGGATGTCAGGGGGTGTGGCAGGGTGTACATGCCGACTTGAGGATGTCAGGGGGTGTGGCAGGGTGTACATGCCGACTTGAGGATGTCAGGGGGTGTGGCAGGGTGTACATGCCGACTTGAGGATGTCAGGGGGTGTGGCAGGGTGTATATGCCGACTTGAGTATGTCAGGGGGTGTGGCAGGGTGTATATGCCGACTTGAGTATGTCAGGGGGTGTGGCAGGGTGTATATGCCGACTTGAGGATGTCTGGGGGTGTGGCAGGGTGTATATGCCGACTTGAGTATATCAGGAGGTGTGGCAGGGTGTATATGCCGACTTGAGGATATCTGGGGGTGTTGCAGGGTGTATATGCCGACTTGAGGATGTCTGGGGGTGTGGCAGGGTGTATATGCCGACTTGAGGATGTCTGGGGGTGTGGCAGGCTGTACATGCTGACTTGAGGATGTCAGGGGGTGTGGCAGGGTGCAGATGATGACTGAGGAGTGGCAGGGGGTGTAGCACATTGCAGATAACTACCACTGTAACCACAGTATATGCTTTAGTTTTATGTTTTTATCTATAGTATTTACAGGAACCCATAAGCCTGGATTAAAGCTATGCAGACCCCATAATCCAGTAGACACAATTTTTTTTTCATTATTTAGATAAGACACAGGTTTTCAGAAGTATACTTCTTAAAAATATATTTCTGGAGCCATAGTTGACTATGCATCTACCTAGTAGAGAGGTGGTTGGTGAGTAAAGCCAAAGGAAGTATCCCAGATAGGAGTTCTGCCCCCCCCCCCTGTGTCCTTTGCTACTCCAAAGCTAACACTAAGTAAACATACCCCTGTACTAGGCCAAATTAGGTCAAGGGACAGCAGCTAAAAGACCACCACACTTTGGGCTCTTATTGTTGGGGAACAGCTTGACCTAGATAATATATGCATTTGTTTACATTCACTAATAGGGTTGGCAACAGCAGGATATATCTACCAATATCAAATATAGTCACATATCTATTTAGTTTGCTCTTTTGTACCTAATAGCAAAGGGACATTGTCACCAACAATGTTAATTAGCTTCATCTTCTCTTAAAACTTCAATAAAATGAATATATTGGAAAGACCCCATAATAGAGTGTTAGAACAGATATAAGACCCCATAATCCAAGGGTAGAACCAAAAGTAATGTCAACCATCACATTCAAGTGTGTTTCATCAATATGCATAGTCTGTGTATTTATCTGGTAAGTTCATGATAGTGAATGTATCACCACATAATTCTGTAAAGTGTATTTTAAAAGAGACCCCACAAAGTCATATGATACATATATAGTTACACCTTTTGTGGGGTCCTGACAGAGGTCATAGTTCAAGGTCATTTGGGACCCCACAAGGGGATCCCACAATATCACATTAAAATAAATTCATATTTCGAAATTCTTTTGTCAGATTCTGTTTCTATTAATTTAGAGGTATTCAAAAATGCAATTATTTTCTTCATATGTATATTAGTTCTATGGGATCCCACATCACTGGGTTACAGCTGAGACCTCACAAACCGGGTGATATCGGTATATATATATATATATATATATATATATATATATATATATATATATATACTATGTATAGTGGTCTACCTATATTAAACGTAGTAGTCTACCTATATCGTACCTATATTATACCCAACCTCTGCCAGACCTCCCTAACGCCCCCTAGATCCCCCCCCCCTCCTGCCACACCCAGCAGCCTGGAGCAGGCTCAGGTAACGCACCCTGCCCCCTGACGGACAGGTGCTACACTAGGGGTTAAAGGTCACAGGTCAGCCCTCCAGGGTTCCCCCCTGACCCTGACATCCACAACACCTGACCCTAGCCTGTACTGTCAACAGCACCTACACTGGGGCCCTGGGCGCCCTGCCGGCCACCTGTGGTTGTATGTGTCACTGTTTACTATGAGCTTACACTGCCACTAGGTAAGAGTCCTGATCCCTGTGTTAGTGGGGACCTTCATGATGGGGGAATGAAGGAGTAGAATAACTTCATCGGGAGCCTTCCATAATACCAATGGGCATACCGGATTCGTAAAAGGCGACAAAACTTGAGGGGTCTCGTGCCTTACTGCTGTGATCAGTCACGTAAGCTGTTTGGCAACCGCTGCCCATATGCCCGGGCCCGGGCCTCCTTGCTGGTGGTCTGGCATGGAATCCCTCCTCAGTGAACCACGTCTGAGATATCAAAGGCCGTGGTTTGTCTGGCCCTGCCAACTATGGTACTCGCCCAGGTATGTAGGGCCAGGCAAATAAAAGAACACTTGCTATCCTTCGAAAAGAGTAGGGGACGTGCCCCGGTAGCGGTTTTCTCCCTCACCTCATAGATGCGGTCATTCATTTCATAGATTCGATCATCCATAGATGCGGTCACTGCTGTATTGGGCAAGCAGCATATAAATACCTGTCCTACTACTGCAAGGCAGACTACCACTATTTGTGGATGACTCCTTGCCAACTTGAGATGTCCCGTGAGGTACTTGATGTACGTCTGGACGTTGAACAAATCAATCAATCAATCAATCATGATAGTACTTTGTCCAACCGGTCCCACCCAGAGCCCTGCCACAACTAGGGGAGGGTCCTGGTGGTACCTAGTCTTGTACAGGCCCCTGCCACAACTAGGGGAGGGTCCTGGTGAGTAGTATAGTATGTATCGGAACGGGACTATAGTTAAGTACTGTTTATTACTCAATCGACATGCAGCCAATCAGAGGCCTCCATTTGGTCACGTGACCGGAAGTGACCTACTTAGGGGATTAGTGGTGACGTCACGTGACCTAGTTAGCCAATCAGAGGCCTCCATTTGGTCACGTGACCGGAAGTGACCTACTTAGGGGATTAGCGGTGCATTCTGGGTAACCCTGCAGCCAATCAGAGGCCTCCATTGGGTGACCGGAAGTGACCTACTTAGGGGATGGTGCATTCTGGGTAACCTACTGACCTACTTAGGGGACCGGAAGTGACGTCATATGACCTAATTTAGGATCACGTGATCGGAAGTGACCTGATGAGTCACGTGACCGGAAGTGACGTCACACGACTTAATGGCCAACCGGAAGCGACCTGATTGATCACGTGACCGGAAGAAGAAGAAGTTTTTTTTTTGTTTAGGATCCCGTGACTGGAAGCGACGTCGTCACATGAGTGACGCTTTAAGAGACTGCGCGACTTACTAGTAAAAGAAGCCGTATGATAATAAAAACACAACAATATTTTCTTTTAATTTTTTTTTATTTATTTTTTTTTCAATCTTGATAAACACTCTATTTTTGAAAAGATGCACACGCTTATTTTTTTTTTTTTTTTTTTTTCATATCTCTAAAGGACTCGTTGTCACACCGTCAGAATGCACGCGACGCTTATAATACAAGTAGCGCACGCCGTCTTTCTCTATGGTGTAGGTGACCATTTTGTTTCGCACCACTTTGAAATTTCTATTTACAGCAATGAGAGTTTTTCGTTGGCGAAGAACATCCAAGAAGGCGTCTGGTTCCTGGGGGTTTTGTTTCTTCTGTACGCCTTTTGCACTCCATTTTTTGGATTTTCTTTCACCGGTGTCGCTGACTCGATCGTAGCAAATGTAAGTCTTAGGGTTGAGACTTAGGATCCCGTCACCTTCCCACTCCGCTTTCATGAGCCCCGAAGTTCTCAGATCGTGAAGGTACCGTCTCTCACAACATCCGCCGGGCGGCGCACACCATTCTCGCACTCTTTCCGTTTTTGTCTTCACGAAAAGCTCTAAGTGCTCGTCGCACACCGCTGTCGGAAGCCACTTTCGTTTCTCTCTGAAGTACGTCTCTCTCAGGCGAGGTTTCACTAGGTCATCCAACGTGGCACCGCTGAGAGCCATGTAAAGACTGTCGGTGTCCATTTGACAAAGGGCATAATCGCGCCGATCGACGAATCTATCCAAGAAGTCGTATGTGAACTCTAACATTTTCAACTTCGCGTACTGGTATACCATGAACCCTATCTGAATAGGGAGGTTGTTCTTGACCGTTTTCGGTTGTAGTTCGACTTCAAACAGATCGGAAGTCAACTCGGACGCCTTTTTGAAGCGCCACGAATTGGCCAATAGTTCGAACTTCCGACTGTCAGTGTATCTCACCGCCGTGTGTTTTTCTTTGTTGCAGATTGTTTTACCGTACGTAGCGTTTCCCATTAACTTGTAACAGTCTGACAGAATTTTCTCGTTCTCGTTCACGTCGCCACGTCTTCGCGCCGCCGTCACTTCGTCCGCGAAACCGGCAAAGGAGCGTTTAGGTAGGTATTCTACCACCAGCTGCACTTTGGTGACTATCAAACCGTGCTCTAAATACCACTTGAGAAGCGGCGTTCCCAAGAGAATATTTTTTCCGTGGTAACTCCCTATCAGACATCTCTGAGGCGTGTTCAACAGCTTTTCTTCCTGCGCAAAGTCTGACATGTGAGGGCCTATGTCCGATTTTGAAACGGTCGCGTTCTTGAAAACGGGGGTCATTTCTTCGAAGTACTCTCGTAGGTGAGGCGGCGTAGTGATGTCCACTTGAACTAAACCGAACATTTTCTCCTCTTTCACAGCGGAAAGGATGTCGCTCTCGCTCATCGCGTTTCGAGACACTTTCAAAGCGTCAACCTTCCAGCGTTGTTGGGAGGCCTTGACCCGCTCATCTCGACGCTTCATCTCTCGCCATTCGCACTCCCACACGACGACCAGCTTGTAACCTAACGCTTTCAAGTAAGCGCTTACTCTGGTCGTTCTGTCGCGTCTCTCCTCTCTCAGTGAAGCGCACTGATATCGGTGCGACGGTATGCACTCGTGAGCGTGGAACCAACACCCGTGAAACTGGAAAACCGTATTAGAGGCCGCGTGAAATCCGTCCACGCGAATTCTCCGACAGCCTACCGCCATCTCGCCGCCGTTCAGAGCGTGGCGCAGTTTCACGTCGCGGTCGTGCTCTACGAAGCGTAACCACTCCAAAGCGCTGTGAGAGTTTCTTTGCCTGATTTCGGGCTTGAACTCGGTCTCGGGCCGTCTCACCGCGTAATAGCCCGTGCAGTGCGCTTCGCTCATGCAGCGCAAGTACAGAGAGTTAGCGTCTAGTCCTAGGATGTGTTGGCACGGTCTCGCTTCTTCGCCGTACTTGTGCTCCCTTATCCGCGTGGTGCCCTTCTCGTGAAATCTATGGAAGATGATGGAAGGACCGCCGACTAGATTCTCTTTGATCAGAGCGTGGAGGACGGCGTCGAACTGGGGAAACGTTGTGAACGCGTCTTCTAGGTTTTGGAAGAGGAAGCGTAAAGTCAAACCGGGGAGAGAAACTCCGTCTTTCAACATGTCGATGCCGCGATCTTGGAAAAATTTAGCGTGATTTTTCAGAGCTTCTATGAAAGGTTTCACGTCTTTGTTGTTGTAGTGGATCAAGTAGTCTTCCATAGTTTGCATCTTCTCGTCGGACCAAACTTTCTGACATGCGGCGTAGTCGGATTCGGACATTTTGACGCCCGTCAGCTCGCTGTCGAAAGCCGATCTCGGCGGCAGCGTTCTGTTTGCCAGTTTCCTGGTAGACGTCATCCATTCGTAAGGAAAGTGACCTTTCTCTTCGTTCCTGGTGAAAGCTCGCAAATAGTTCGCGTAGTTGTAACCGGGTGCCAAATAGTTGACTACGTCCAAGAAAACCGTGTGCTGTGTGTAAACCGCCAAGTATTGATTGCTTCTCTTTATGACGCTGAATTCTTGGTTTCTTCGGTCTCCGGAGGCGAAGAACGAGTGAAGGCGTATTTTGATCAGGTTCAAGTCGTAACGCCCCGAGTTGAAGCCCACCACTGGAGCTTGACGGATGTATCTCAGAAGACGCTTCTTCAGTTGAACTAACGGGTGTCTGGTCTGAGCCGCAGCGAAGCCGCCTGGAGAAGGGGTGGTGAACGTCGCCTCCTCCAGCAGGAGAGCTTCACCTATCGCCGCATCTAACTTCGCTAACGTCGGTCGGTAAAGTTCTAGCACAGCTTCCCCGATCGCTTTGGCGTTCTCGTTTATGTGATTTAAAACTCGGTCCAACAAGGGGTCGGAATCTGCGTCGGACGCTCTGACGAAGCAGACGGGCCCCTCCCACCCCGGAAAGTCGGATGCGACGCTAGCCGACAAAGGGACGTGATCCCACAGCAGGGACACGTGCTCCGTCGACGGTTCTTTGCACGGTCTGAAGAAAGCCTCGAAATCGAAGGCGATCTTGTAAGGGTAGATTCCGGAATGTCCGTCGGGGGGAAAAATGGAGAAGTCTGCTAGCGCTTCGAAAATCGTTCTCGAATTTTGGTAGATGCCACCTACGTAGCGCAACTTGACTTGTCGGCAAGAGGAAAGCTGGTTCCTGTGTCTCTTCAGCAAGAACTCGGTGGTGAACGCCGCCTTACACTTGCAACATTCGTATATGCCCGCGTACGCGTTGAAGTCCGTGACGAGAGAGACGTGCAAACCGCCTTTCGCCGTCAGGTGTAGGTTGACTTTACCTCGGGCGGCCACAGTTCTGGAAGGCGGTCTAATCAGAGTAACGCGTCTTCTCAACTTCCGCCCCGGCACTTGACGCGACGCGGTGTAAACCGCTATTTGTACGTCAAACAAGTTCTCTAACGCGGGTAAGTCGCGGATGTTCAGACCCGGAAAGGATTCAGGTGTGGCAGCGGGACAGAACTGACGTAACAAATCTGAAGCGCGCTTGCTGGTGTTGTATAAGTGAAAGGAAATGCAGCGGAAGATGCAGAGGTTGTCCTTGTTGGGAAAATCTAACACGCCGCTTCTCTTTCCAACTCGACCGGCCTGAGTGATCCTACCGCCTATGGGGAATTCCCCCGGTCCCATGTAAACGCAGATGTTCAAATTGGTAGGAAAAAGAACGTGCCACTTGGTGTCAGCGTCGCAAAGTTTCCGTACCTCCTCGCAAGCGACGGTGTTTTGCATCTTTGAGAGGAGCTCTTCCAAAGTTTCTGAATTAGTTACAGTAGGGAGCGGTTGTATGAGAGTTGCGTTGTTCTGGGAGGCGTGGAAGTAGCGCAGTTTGCTCTTGTCTTCTCTGTGTTGTAACAGTAAGCCTACCGAGAAACCCACTTTGTATCTGAATCTTTGTGTCAAGTGAATGCGACGCATAGTATCTACAGCGTCACTCAACTCGCCGGTTGGTAGCCTGAAGTTTGTTACACTCACGCGAGTCCCGTGCATCCTGACGCCCGTTTGTATCGCAGGCCAATTCGCCGTGAACGTTTCCTCCCCGTTCGGTACAGCACATATGCGCGGAGGGACGGTCACCCCGTCCAGAGATTCGCGTCGACAAGCGCTCTTTCGGCAATCCCCTTCGCCGCATAGAGGGCAAAACTTAGCTACTACTCTACAATTTTCTACGTGTCTCTCGTGGTTGTACGCTCTTTTAAACATTTTGAAACACTTTTCGCATACGTACTGTGTCATGTTTTTTTTCACTCGGTTACCAACTACTTAGCCGTCTAACTATCTATCTATCTATCTAGCCATCTATCAATCTGTCGTCTATGTAACTATCTTTCTGTCTGCTGTCTGTGTATCCGTCTGTCTGTCTGTCTGTCTGTCTCATACAGCGTACGTCAAACGCTGTGTGTGTGTGCGCGCGTGAGCGTTGAGCGTCTCTCATTCCGAATCTATGCCGAGATATTTCAGAATGATCTCTGTTTTGTCATCCAACTCTTTGAGCGCTCTGGCGGACAGCGTCACCCCCTGCTGTGTGGGTTTTTTGTCAGGACCTTCGTACTTGCGCACGTGGACGAGGTTCTTACCGCTGTAGTAGCTCACAGCTGCGTACACTTCGCCCGCCTCATCCAGCACTGCGAACCAGGGGGTGTGATTAGGTTTTCCTTGCGCGGCCGCTGTGTCGCGTATGCGCACCACTGCGCGGATATCGGCGATGCGTGCTATGTGAAGTGCACTCGCTTGCTTCTGGTCAGAGACGCCTCTTTCACCTGGCCGTCTTTTGTGTAGCGCGGCCTCCTAGACAGTCTAGCCACGTCCTCCCAGATCTCCAGCGTCAAAGCTCCGTCTAAGCAGAACTCTAACCCGAGTGTTTTCTCTGCTTCTTCTCGTCCATCTCCTTCTTTTTCTTGTATTTTTCTCTTCTTAGTGGGCCTTGTTGTTCTGGAACTCACCTTAGAACGTTTCACACCCGCAGGATGAGTAACACCATCAGCGTGAGCTGAATCAGCAGCAGAACCGATAGCAGGAGCAGCGTCAGCGCTGGTGGTATCGGAGGTCTCGTTGTTGGAACAGCGCAGCCACACGCCGTCCGTGCTGTGTGTAGCGGTAGAAGATGAAGCGCCGCCGCCGCCCTCGTAAGGTGGCGGTGAGGGCAGTCGCCACGGACCGGACGGGGGGGCGCTAGCAGTGGAGGAAGTGAGGTCGAAAGGTCGAAGAGGGAAGCCGAAAAACGTACCGCTCACCCCTTGCCCTTCGGGTTCTTCGTACGCCTCGTCGTCAGCGTCGTTCTCTGTCTCACCCTGTTGCTGCTCCTCCTCCTCCTCTTCTTCTCGGTTCAGGGGCTGAGTGTCCGAATAGCTGTAACTCTCAGCGCGAGCGGCGTCGAGGGCGTCCGTCGATGTAGTGGTGGAGGAGAGGGGCTGTGCAACGTGCGGCAGGTCATCAAAGTCATCAACAGTAGTGGGGAGGTAAAAACCCGGTTGCCAGTACTGCGCTGTGCCAGGAGCGTTGTCGTCAGTAGTAGTAGCAGTAGCAGCAGGTGCAGCAGAAGCAGCCGCAGCAGCAGCCGCAGCAGACGCAACAGTAGCAGACGCAGCAGCAGCCTCAGCAGGCGCAGCCGTAGCAGGCGCAGCAGTAGCAGGCGCAGCAGCAGCAGCAGCAGCAGCAGCAGCGGCAGGCGGGACGGCGGTAGCAGTGGCAGCGCGCTTAGCAGCAACGTGTACCGTCGCGAGTGTAACAACGTCGCTAGCACGACGACTGCTACCAGTAGTACTACTAGTACTACTACCACTACTACTACTACTGCTACTACTAGTGCTACTGCTACTACTACTACTACTACTGCCGCGAGCGCTCGCTACAGCAGGAGGGTGATAAGACCAACCGGCTGCGGCGGTAGTCTCATGTTCAGTAGCAAGAGCAGGCACTGACGCTAAACGAACGCTGTTCCGCGTAGTCTTCTTGTTCTTGAACGCCGCTAGCTGTTGTCTTTTGCTCATGGTGGTGACTGTAGAGAGCAGCAAAAAAGAATGAGTGAGTGAATGGAGGTTTCCAAGCCCCTTATATACGCCTTCTCGCTTCTAGAGCTAAGCTACTTACCGACCCTGTTCAGCTGCCGCCGGCTGGCCGGCGGCCATTCACAAAGAGAAACAAAAAGACATAAGGCATGACGTTTTCAGCTGGATCCCTTTCCCCCCCCTCTTTTGAGAGATCGACTGTGATGATGAGCTAAGCCGCTTACCACCCTGTTCAGCAATTCAACGCGCATTAGCTGTATAAAGGGTTAAGCGGTTGCTGCCTGCCGTCGACTGACCGGCGGCGGCCATTCACAAAGACATAAGGTATGACGTTTTCAGCTGGATCCCTTTTTGAGGGATCCACTGTGGTGAGCTAAGCCGCTTACCACCCTGTTCAGCCATTCAGCGCGCGTTAGCTGTATAAAGGATTAACGGTAACGGTGATGAGCTTACAGTGTGTATACAAAAAAAAACTACAGGAGGCGTGTGGCGTGAAGCAGGACCCCCCTAAGACGAACGTGTCTGTCTGTGAGTAGAGGCGTGTGCATGTGGTGAGCGACTTAAGTGTAAGACAAAAATCGCCACCTCCTGCCGTGGTGAGTAGACCGGGCCGGCCAGGCGGGCGGGCGGCCGGCTAGTTCAATAGGGAGGGGTGACAGCTGCCTAAGGCTGTGCATGAAAAAAAATCCGATTTTCACCTGACCTCTGACGTTTGTTACAATGAATGTCAGAGGGAGGGAGACGTCCTCGGGTAGGGGGTAGGAGGTATTAAGGCTATGAGTGAGGAAAAAACACCGTTTTCAGCTGGTCTCCACGGATAGCGATGCCACACCCCCTCGTCATCTAAGCTCTTAAGGAGCGGAGCGGCTGAAAAAGCGTCATGCGGACAGGGCGCTAGACAGCTGGAGCGCTGTTGGAAATGGGATTAAACTCCCTCTGTATAAAAAGCTCTCATTTCTGTTGGAAAAAAAACATATCGCCTCTGACCCCAGTAACGGCTACTACCACCACCACCGCCACCACCACCACCGCCGCCACCGCCGCCGCCGCCGCTGCCGCCGCCGCCAAGACGAGACGAGATGGCTCAAGCTATTCCACTTTCAAGCTCGCCTTCACCGCCCGGTGCGCCTGAAAAAAAGTTAATGCGGCTTGACGACGTGAGACGCGGCGCGAGGCAGCAGACCGATGATGGGGAGACCCGACAGGTAGGACAGCGGCGGTTAGCCTATAGCGACGCCTTGCTTCGTCAACTAGGTAAAGAGTTGAGCGGCTGTTGGAGAGAGTTGGGCAGTAGCTTAAAAGTCAGCGCCGCCCGTATGGATGCTCTAGTAGAGCGCAGTGTCAAGACACCGGAGGAGCTGTGTACGGCGATGTTCCGAGTGTGGTGGGGTGAAACCCCGCATCGTCATAGATGGGGCGAGCTCGGTCGCGTCTTCACCCGCATTAGACGCATGGAACTGTTGGCTCAGTGGATGGCCCTTCTCCACAGACAGGGGTTGGATTTCGAAAACCCCGACTCGCGCGCGATGCATAAGCACTTGGGCACCCTCGGCAGACGTCTGGGTAGCAGGTGGAAAGAGGTGGGGGACCATTTAAAATTGTCGCCTGAGAGGTTAGATAAGATCGCTGAAGAATGCGAATACGGAGGAAGTCCCGCTGAGTGGGCCTTCCGAGTGTTGAAAATGTGGCAAGATGAAGCTGACGGCGCCGGCGGTACGCCTTTTGAACTCCTTCGAGTGTTGACTGAGGACATGGGAAAGTTTGGCCTCGGCATCGCGATATTACTTGACTTTATCAAGCAAGAAACAACGAGAACGACAGACATGTGAATTGTTGTGTTTTATTTTCATACGTCTTCTTTATTAGTAAGTAAAAAAAAAAAAAAAAAATATATATCATAACAATTAAGACGCGCGATCTCTTAAAGTGTCACTTCCTCCAGTCGCAGCTGATCGCCTCATCGCAGCACGTGATAAACAAAAAAAAAACACGAAGAGACACGCTTCTTCCTCTCGAGAGGAAGAAGCGTGTCTCTCGATTGAAAATCTTTTTCTTTCTTAAAAGAGACAAACGCGCCCCTTAGAGTGCCCCCCCCTAGAGTGCCCCCCTCCCCCCCCTCCCCCCCTCCCCCACTCGCCCCATGCATCCTAAAAGCGCCCCCCTCCCCATGCATGTTAAAAGGGCCCCCCTCCCCCCCTCCCCTCCCCTCCTTCCCCTCCTTCCCCCTTATACACTCTAAAGAACGCTTCTAACTAGTTCAATAAGTCACTTCCAGTCGCTCGTAAAACAATAAAAAATGAAAAAAAAACTTATATCGTGGTGTTTTTTATTAGTTTACCAAAAAAAAATAAGAGACTCGCCTCCTCCTCCAAAAAAAAAAGATATCACATTTTAAAGCCCGTGACCCCTTAAAGACGCTCATCTCTTCATTAAGTCGCGTGACGTCACTTCTTCTTCTTCTTCTTCTTCTTCTTCTTCTTCTTCCGGTCACGTGATCAATCAGGTCACTTCCGGTCACGTGATCCTCAATGAGGTCACTTCCGGTTGGCCATTAGGTCATGTGACGTCACTTCCGGTCCCCTAAGTAGGTCAGTAGGTTACCCAGAATGCACCATCCCCTAAGTAGGTCACTTCCGGTCACCCAATGGAGGCCTCTGATTGGCTGCAGGGTTACCCAGAATGCACCGCTAATCCCCTAAGTAGGTCACTTCCGGTCACGTGACCCAATGGCGGCCTCTGATTGGCTAACTAGGTCACGTGACGTCACCACTAATCCCCTAAGTAGGTCACTTCCGGTCACGTGACCAAATGGAGGCCTCTGATTGGCTGCATGTCGATTGAGTAATAAACAGTACTTAACTATAGTCCCGTTCCGATACATACTATACTACTCTGGTGGTACCTAGTCCTGCAGAGACTCATATCACGACTAGGGGAGGGTCCTGATGGTACCTAGTCTTGCCCAGACCCTTGCCACAACTAGGTAGGGGTCCTGGTGGTACCTGGTCCTGTACAGACTCCTGCCACAACTAGACAAGGGTTCTGGTGGCATGCCGCCATTTAGTTTAACTCGTGTATAAACTGCACCAGACTCTGGTCCGATCCTATAAACTGCACCGGCAATCTGATATGCATACTATATACAAGCTTTTACGGTTGTTAAGTTGCGGAAAGACATCCCGTATTGCAATATGAAGCGATTGCAAAATCCTCATGCGTGTTGTGATGGATCCCAGTACAAAATGGCCACGTTCCAGCCCCGACCATACACGCCAGCAGCAGAGGCTGACAGCTGAATGGGACAGGACTAGTCTGTGTTGATTATAAATACTCTTGTACACAGAGAGGTCAGAGATAGGATCACACACCTACACCACCCCCCCCCCCTCCCCACTCCCACACTGTATACACACAGGCCCCACATGCCCCCACACCCACACCATTGTTAAAGTCCTCACCAGTTACTCTAGGTGGTAGAGGACTGAGGTCACACTGTGTAAGCCAATCAAGTGTTTTATCTTGACCCTTTAAGGAGGGCATCATGCCTTAAAGCATCATGCCCTTGGTCGTCATGATGCATGAATGCAGCCCTGGTGAGTAACTCGCCAGTGCTGCATTCAAACATCCTGTCAACTGAGACATTCCTGAAGGGTCAGCATGATGCACCAATGCAGCCCCGGCGAGTTACTCGGCAGGGCTGCATTGGGCATCATGACGACAAATGTCAACTTTCGGCGACATGCGTCTTTAAAGCGTTAACCTTAAGCCTCCCCCCCCCTGTCCCCTCCCCCCCCCCCTGCCTCCCTGCACCTCCCACCTGGAGAGTTTAAATTTAACCTGCTGCCCTGAGTGAAGTGTTTAACTGCTGCAGGACACCCAGGGGTGTGTGTGTGTGGGGGGGGGCAGGCAGTGGTTATAGTGTGAGGATCAGGGCCTGCTACTACAGCGCTGTCAGCTGGCCGTGCACCGTTAGCATGTGTTAACTCGGTACTACAGTGCAGCATAGGGACTTACCATTGTCATGTTTCAGGGACTGAGCGATAAGGAGGATGTCATCATGTTAACTACACACAGGAGGACTGAGTGTTAGACACACAGGATTGTAACACTACTACACAGGATGCCTTATAGTGCTAACACTGCAGCAGCAGTAGGGTATGCACTGTGAGTGCAGGCAGCAGTAACACTGTAACATGGAGGCCATGAGGAGACACCCAGCACCTGGAGACAGGATCCACCTATAACCACCATACCACAGGGGGGGAGTTATAACAATATAGGAGACCACAGAGTGGCATTGTAAGTAACATGGCTACAGTATAATGCCCCAGGAGAGTTCCCTATCACAGGATACACAGACCGAAGCCATAAGGAGATATCCATCCCCTGGACAGAGCACCCATGCACTAGTATCATGCCACAGGAGGAGAGCTGTAACAGTATTGGAAACCACAGCACAGACATTGGCTACAGTGTAATGCTACAGGACTTCCCTGTCACAAGAAACACAGCCCAGGTCATGAGGAGATATCCATCCCCTGGACAGAGCACCCATGCAGTAGTATCATGCCACAGGAGGAGAGCTGTAACAGAATAGGAGGCATGGTGGCATTCTACAAGACAGTGCACTGTAACAGTATAGGAGACTACAGAGT
Organism: Harmothoe impar; assembly: GCA_947462335.1. Taxonomy (NCBI): domain Eukaryota; kingdom Metazoa; phylum Annelida; class Polychaeta; order Phyllodocida; family Polynoidae; genus Harmothoe; species Harmothoe impar. The sequence continues at coordinate 65,115,059 of OX381714.1, forward strand.
GACATAGTAACATGCATGGGGTACCTGCATGATATCACACCGGGGCAGAGTTAACGCTGAATGCCAAACGGCTGCAGGCCCGGTGCCAGGTAGTAGTACAGATAGGTTTAACATGGCACACAGAGGCACAGTGATTTAACATGGCACACTGGGTGTGTGCATTCTCACATACAGGGGAGGATCACAGTGTAACACCAGCACATGGCACCACTACAACTTGTAGTGCCACACTCAATGGTCATGTCATACAGCGGTCTGTCATAAGACGCGAGGTGGCAACAAGGTCAGAAGTAGTCTCTGTATGTTCACTGCCATGTTTACCATCAGTGGCTAATGTATGTATCCAGGTCAGCTATTTATTTTAGTTAAACACTGTGCTAGGAGAGTGCTCCCTCTGCTGGCTTTCACCAATCAGAGAGTACCTTCACCCATCACTCTCTGGATGAGATTGGTTCTACAAGTGGCCTGCTATTCTGTGTGGTGATACCTCAGTGCAGGATGCCCCTTAACACTGCATGGACTGCATAGCGTAAAGGTGCACAGAGGAACCCTCAACTTCAAGCAGAAGTAGGCTATGCGATAACATTATTCGTTTCAACGCCAAAATACAAAGGACCGTCCGAGCATTGCAGTATTATACAGATTACAAATTAGCTCAGGAAACCTATTTATAAACTCAGGTGCTTATTTATTCATTGGATTTATGATATTATTTCAACGGCAGCTTTATATTTTGTGATATATTGTGAATCTCATTATGACGTCATGAGGTAACCCTGACCCAGTCAGTGCTGCCACCTGGAGGATTACGCTCACACTAACAGCCCCACCATGTACACCCGGCCCCTGTGCCCCCCGCCCCCTGCCACCTGCCACCATAGGTAGTGTGGCGCTGCCCCCCGCCCCCCACGCCTGGCCCCCTGCCACCAGGGGGACCCGCGGGAGTGGCGGCAGTGCTAAACTAACGAGTACCAAGGCGCTGACAGGATTCAACATGCCTCCTACGTCTGCGGGTGGGTTCTGCACCCCGGGTGGGGGCGCGGCCCCCTTCCTGCTGGTCCACTCCCGCCTGACCCTGTACCACAGCTCGCTGGTGGACCTCCGCTGGGAGCGCTCCATCCACAGCTGTCACACCTGTCAGGTAAACCAGCAGCACCGGACACACCCGCGGGGGGACCGGACTAACACCCAGGGAGACCGGACTAAGGGGTGCGGGGCCGTGCACTACGGGCACTGTACGGGGGTGATCCACGTGTCGACCACCCCCGGGGCGCCCCCGGTGGAGGGGGGTACCACGGTGGTCATACGGCCGGGGACGGGAGTCAAACAGAAGGTACGGATACTGCACCCTGTACGTCACGCCTCTACCTCACACAACTATACTACACACAGCAAGGTGATTATATAAAGGTTTACTTCTAAGCATGGGATGGTTGATTAAAATGATTTATTTCAGGAATTTGGAACTCCTTTCAACATGAGAAAGGACCTAACAGCTATGTTTCCTGACTTTGATATGTTACTGGTTTTATCCAAAGCTTTTCAATCTTGAATAGCTGCTTTGACATGAAAATTATGATGATAGGAAGGCCAGGGCCTGATTAGAATATTTATAAATTAGATTCATATTGAATGCTCTTTTATCAACTATCTATTTACTTATTTAATAAAAAGACGGAGCACCACGGAGAGAGTGGTTTTGAATATTCTTACGCACTATATTCTTGTATAAGCGTCAGTCTCGTATTAGCACTGCGGTACCATTAATTAGTTCTCTAGATCTATGATCACTGAGGTGATTTAAAAGCAACATGTTCCAACTAGAACAGCATCCTATATTGTGCTCCAGATACTTCAGTAGTCATACACTTGTAATATCTAATTGATAATGACATGAGATGAGATGATATCAGATCATTGCCAAGGTCACTCTAACTAGGCACCACTATAATTTTTAACACCATGATGGTTTAAACTTTGGCCAAGAAATCTGGTCATGGCTCAACAATTTCATGACCTTTTTCTCTATTGTATCACAGCTAAATGTTAACTACTGGTAGATTAGATGTCAACCTAGACTCTATAATAAGCCCCCTTTAAGTCATTTGTTGCCCTAATAGTTGTAAACTCTGGAAACACAGAGTAATAAAAGGTAGAGCTGGCAGTGGACCAGAAGGTTACCTCATACCACAACAAGACAGGCATGGAGGTGACTGCACACAGACTGAGGTAGACCCTGAGCTCATAAACAATTACATGGCCATCTAGATAATGATAAGGGACTGGTTTTAACAAAGGGGGGGGGGGGGCAAACAAATGTCGACTCCTTGAAAATGGGGGGGGGGACCAAACAACTGGAACCCCTCTCGAGAAGGGACCCAAAAAAGGAATGTCACTTCCTTTTAGTGAAAGAGCCAGTGCATTACTATAAGTAAAAGGAGTCTGCCGCAGTAGATTTGAACCTTCTTGGGAGGTAATAATTTTGGACCCCTCCAACACAAGGGACTGAAATATTGCCGCGCGCCTGTGCGAAATTCCTCCGAACCCCCCTTTTTGTAGAAAAATGACCACTCCCTAAGGTGAATATCTATGTACATAGGCAGTGGCACAGATATTATAGTCATAAAGATAAAATCAAACAACTGAGATAACTTTTTCATTTTTACTGATAAAGTATATAAATCAGTGTGTGTAGAATATATAAAACAACCAAGTTACTTTCAATAACTTCTGAACTAACTCTGAAACAGACATCTAAATAAAGGAAAGATAAATACACCCTATGGTGAAGAGAGCATGATATATTGCTAGGGTTCCAACCTTTTATGTTGAAATATCCTCAACCAAAGACAGCACAAGTGTCCTATATTCAGCTTTTACTGCCTGCCTGATCTACCTTCTACACTTCTGCCTCCTTGAGTCCTTGAGTCCTTGTTTAAGTCGGGACAGAACACACTACAGGGTGATTGAGGCTGTTTAACCCTTTAAGGACTGATGTCACTGATGCATCCCGGCGTCTAACCCCGGGTAGTGTGTCAACCCCGTAGGGTCGGCATGATGCTTGAATGCAGCAAGTGACTTGCCAGGGCTGCATCCATGCATCATGACAACCAAGGACATAATGCATTAAGTTATTATGCTATCCTTAAAGGGTTAAGGGTTATATAACATAAGGATACACGTGTGACACCCCCGGCCGTGTTAAGCAGCACCAATATTTACCTCCTCTAACCCCGCTAGAGGCAGTTCACACTCACCTGACCGTATTGTATGCTATTTCCATCAATCTTTCTTTGCGTTTGAATTGAAAATGTGATTAACATTCTTCGCTCTCTGTTCCAATGACAATTTTCAAACTCAACAAATACTCGCCTAAGTAATGGCATGTCGAGTCATAGGAAATATTCTTCAACCAACAGAAGAAACTTATCCCGGTCTTGGGTTTCTCGCCTCTTATTTTTCTTACTGATATATGCGAGGAATATAACCTTGAATTTGGTCATAAAAGGCGGACCGGACATCCAGATTAGTATTGAAAGCTGCTTACAATGAGGCAATTTGATCTGTGTTTGGAGTTTATGCCAGGAAGCTGTTGATGTAAACTACTCCCACATCCACCACTATAATATGTACAATGTCTAACCTTAATGCTGAGGCATCCACCCACCCCCAGGTAGTACCCCCAGTGGAATCCTGACCCTTTAAGGACAGCATGATATGTGTCGTCATCATGGAATTTCAGCGTAATGGTGTAAATTTCGGTCACTGCATTGGTGCACTTTGCTGACTCATCGCGAGCGTACCAAATCGGTAGTATGATGCATGAATGCAGTGAGCTAGTAGTATACGCCCTGCTGCTATTTCCATGCATTGAACATTTAAAGCAGTATGCTGCCCTTAAAGGATTAAGGACCCTGACTCCTGCCCCCACCCCTCCCTCCAACACTCTTACACCAACCTGGCTCCCATCCAGAACCAACATTGACACAACCCCACCCACCACCAACCCCACATAGCTTTTTAACCCCTCAAGTGCTGCTTAGTGCTTTAATGCAAAATCCCCTTTGTTGCCATGATGCAGCACTGGTGATTAACTCACCAGTGCTGCATTCAAGCATTATTCTGACCCTACAGGGTATATATAAACACTCCCAAAGGGTGTACATGATGCATGAATGCCGTACTGGCGCAAGGAATCGCTGTGTAGACTCGCCAGGGCTATACTTATGCATCGCGACAAATAGCGTAACACATTAAAGCACTGTGCACACTTAAGGGGTTAATGGTGAATGTAGAATGGTTTGGGGCTCTATTATGTGGGTGTAGGAGAGTGTAATATTGGAGTATGGGTGTGGGGACTGGTTGTAATGTTTGGGTGGGAGGTGTGACTGACTCTTACACAACTCCCACCCACTAAAGCTGAATTGATCCCCTCCAGGTGACTGGGAAGTGATTTCTGAGCTCTCCGCTAAAATCAATAAGCAAAACTATTTCTGAGGTCTGTGCGTGTGAAAGCCTTTCAATGTCAGGTAAAATGGCTATTATGTGGCTGTTCTTATGAAAATTGTCACCCATATTATTTGGGACTCGATGAGTGTCCACAGGATACAGTCCATATTCACCGGGTGTTATTTGACCACAATCCAAACAGGCAATTGTACAATTTGGTCAAGCTTAGTTTTAAATAGAAGAAATCGAGTAAATTAGCATCAACACAGAATAAGTGAAATTTAGACATTTCTGTAAATTGGCTGCAGAGGTTGTAGTAATGGGTCCTACCTCTTCCCATTCTGTAACAAGACATGTTGCCACTGAGCTGGATACCTCTCTGTAAGGATGCAGCCATCTTTAGACATCCGCGACCACCATAATGTATCATAATTCATGCAACTAAGTCTGAGTCTAAACCAAGACTGTGATGGGAGACTGACACCTGTGCTACAAGATTTCACCCCCAAGAGAGGAGATTGGTCAGTGACCCCCTGACTCAGAATGACCTGAACCTGATCAGCCTGTTGTTAATCCCCCATTGTTGGTGTTATGGTCTGGCTTTATGTTCTCCATTACACACACACAGACCTCTGCCAACAGCTACAGGACTCCATGCTGACTGCAGGAACCCCAGGTAGCTGCAGGGTCTGGTAGTCTGGCCGCAGGTATATTACACTATACACAGGTCAGGTCGATATGTCTGTGTATGTGTTAAATAGCAGTGTTTTGTCAGAAATCAATTTAGTGCATTGAGAATGCTACAGTTATGATTCAATGAAAGCGTAATTTTCACAGTAGTCATTTTCTAAATATTTACGGCCATATATATATCTATATTTTGCGATGAATCCCCGTTCTCGCATTGGATTTTTGATATAAATTTTAAAGTGCTTGTTATGTTAATTCATAGTAACAAGGATTTAAATTATGCTTTAAAACAATTACAAAGTTTTGTATATGCATCATTTATATGAAAACAGACATGCAAAAGAGGACAAGCACAGCTAAATGCTGATGGTTCCCCCAGCTCTAACACCCCGGGGGACCTGACCAGTGAGAAGGCCGTGTAAACGAGGCGACAAATGGAGAGGACTGCTGACGCTGACAGCAACCTCTGTATACCTAACCCGCTATGGACAGCATCATGCCTCAAGGCCGACGAGTAATTCGCCAGTCAGGCCACTCATTTTTTATTCTTTGCATTACCGGCCCGCCGCACTACCATGAAAACCCCCTGCTCTAAAAATGAAATTGTGAATCTCCAATTAAACTGCTATATGTCAGTTTTTACGGTGTGTAAATCGGACCATTATTTAAGATTTTAGGTAGTAAAATGTAAAAGACAAATTTTTATTTTTATTTTTTTTAATTTCGTCCTCCATACCTGAGAAAATTTTCATGGTGTCGGTAACCCAAAGAATAAAAAAAGTGTGGCCTCAGTAATCCGCCGACACTGCATTGACGCATCATGCCAGCCCTTCCAGAGTGTATCGGATGGCATAATACAATTTTTCACCAGGGTTGTATTCATGCATTGTTAGACATTGGGGTTTGGGAGAGTGAGAAACTTTCACCAAAAGATGATACTCAGTATTCATGCATCATCACAACAAAAAGGACTATGTTACCCTTAAAGGGTTAAAATGTACAGTCCCCCTGCCTGACCTGTAGCAGTACTGATTACAGCCCTGCACCCTGCTATTGGGTGTCTGTACCTGTACTTTACTGTGTTAGCTAAACCTGCACATTAACTTGTTAGCTAAACCTGTACATTAACTTGTTAGCTGAACCCCGGTATGAGTTACCTGGGGGTGGTGTAGTAATGACCGGTGTGGAGGTCGCGGGGTCAGTGCTACCTGACTACAAGCTCTACCACTATACTGAATCTGGGACCTGCTGGCGAGGCTGACAGCTGGATTGGATAGCCAATGCCTCAGACAAATTAGTAGGGCAATAAAATGTGGGGAGGCGTGGTGCTATCTTCAGGGAATCCCACTGTGGGTTGTAAAACTAAATTTGGAAAGTTTACTGATAGTGTCTATATTTTAATTGATAGCATGAAGGTGGACCATAATGACTGCACTGTTGGGGGGCTCGCCAGCAGTTCCCAGATCCAGTACTGACGCTGTGTATATACACTGAGAGAGTTGATGTACAGGTTGTCTCCTAGGTCTTGTTGGATCACCGCTATATGAAGAATGACATACATGTGTAAATTGAAATCTTATTGGGATGGTTAAAGTCGACTAAACGTCAACTACTGACAGTGATCAAGAAAACTTGCAATCATATTGTTTTCTGGGGTATCATTTGCTCGACTGCAGGTCTCAGAAACATAAAAACAACAGATTACAGGATACTCATTAAAAGAGTTTGTGGATTATAATGTAGACCATTTCCTGGTGGCAGCTTTGGCAGAGATGAGTGCCAAGCTGACATCCTGACCAGCTGGTGGCCCTGATGCTGTATTAACCCTGTAGATGGTGTATCATGGCAACCTTCTGCAGGGATGAAAATCTTTTCCTGGGGTTCTAAGGTTTTTTTTCTCTCGCAAAGACCTGTGATTTACTTTCCTGGACCGCAATCTGAGGTGGGGGGGGGGAGCTTTTTTTGGGAGTGTATGAACCCGGTAATGTCTAGTACGCGAGTCAGATTGGTGGTGCGGCTGATAGGATCGGCTCATGGTCAGGGTGCGGCTTATACGCAAGTTTTTGTTATTATAATACAGTACAAAAGTGACCATAATCAGATCGCTGGTGCGTCTTATAGAATCAGCTCAAACTCTAGGTGCTGCTCATACACAAGTTAGGCTTATACACGAGGTTTTACATTATGCTGCCTGTAAAGGGTTAGTTACTGTACACTGCCAGTAAGTAATGTGGGTCAGGCTGAACTACTGCCCAGACATCTACAGGCCTCTAATTAGGTATTTAACTTCAATGTCCGGAGTAATACCGGAATGGACCGGATAGCATTCCGGTCTAAACAAGTACATACATTTCAATCACTTTCACCGATTGAATATTGCAAAAGAAATCAGATTATCAGTTATAACTGCACCTAGGTGTCCATTCTTAAATCAAGAGTATCTACTGAGCTCTTTGCTGATAGAATGGAGAAATCTATATGGTATAATGTGCCATTTCCTAGGTAGAGTATCTTTCAATCACTGCTGGTGTCCAGGCCCAAGTTCTAGAGCTAGATGAATTCAATGGTGGAGTTTTACTAATGATGATTCAAATATTGACTTAAATTGTAGACAAAACTATAATTCTAATGACTCTCATAACACAATGCATCCTGCTTTCATGGTTTACTGGCTAGAAACATCAGTATTTGTCCCAATTTACAAACGATAAAAACTGGCTTGAGCTAACTATCAGGGCAGCTAGGGTGGAACTTTCTTGGTCCATCAGAGCTGGGGGAGGGGGGTCGTTCCAACTGACAATCCCTGCTAGTTAGGGGGCCTAACTAGGGGGGTGCTCCCCTCACCTGTACCCCGCATGTCTCACCTGCCCCACACGGTGCGGTGACTAACCACAGCACCACGTGTAGCGGGAATGTTACATGTGGGGGGTGGACGGGCTGACATGTCACCTGGGAAAAACACAAGGAGGAGCAGGCTACAGGATGACTGACACCCCTCCCCCACCCCTCCCCCCCACCACCTTCTCCTCAACCCAGGCAGAGTTAGTGAGACCCATGTGTTGGGGGGTTAATCATGCCAAACTGAGTAGCACCACAAGGTTACCTGTGGTACCATTCTGACCGATACGCAACAGGATTCTGTCCGGTAAAGGCAAGTGCGAGTTTAGCGTTGGTGAAGTAGATGCAGACACAATTTGTCAATAAAGAAATGTATTAAACAAAACAAAGTGACCCAGTCCATGTGTGGCTGTCTGATCCATCAATACTAATTACAAACACGTACCTTACCCCATACACTTAAAAACTTTATAAATATTAACCCTGGCAGCATAAAGGTTTAATGCAAAATGCACTTTTGTCTGGATGTTCATGACAATGTTACAGGGTCATTAGAATCCCGAAGGCTTGGTATGATGCATGAATGCAGGTTGCTCACCCGTGCTGCATTGGCGCATCATGAGAACTAATGAAAGTCACTTTTGACGCATCATACCATGCCAGCTCCCGGACCAGAAGGCAGTATCTACTTCTTAAATCAGTAGCTACTGAAAGAATGCTGATCAACAACTGCAGACTTCAGTATGTACTGATATAGCACTCCCAAAACTGCTGATTTCAGACTGCTTTATTCAGTCTAGACTCAGCAGTCTACTAACTTTCAACTGAAATTTGATAAAAGATATGCAGACACTACTGATCACACACTGTGTACAGCAGTATGGAGGCAGCGGTGTACTGCACATCAACTGCTATCACTTTGTCAGTTCATGGGTTACTTGTGAGCCAACTGATTCAATGCTTCTGGGACATAGCCCACAGTGAGCATATTAGTGTTTGCAGCAGTCAACTGATTCGATGCTGACTTCCCAGGGTTCCCTTGTGACCTAATTCTATTTGGGTTATAAAATTCTGACAGTTAGAGAAGGAGGGAACCTGCACTGGGCCAAACAAAGAAGCACACAGGGAGCACATTTTAGGGAAATAATACTCTCTAGGGGTCATTTAATGCACCAAGAATGGGCATAGACTGCATTGAAGACCGCGTGACCACAGTGGGTCACTTTAAACAGGATGAGAGAGTTCACTTTGGTGAGTATATCAGTCATTTGTAATCTATCTGTGTGTTCTAACAGCCTTAGATAGATGAAGGAGGAAGGAGAGGGTGTGGGTATGTATGGAGAGGAGTGTGCTGTTTCTCTATAGTACCTAGTACTGTATGTGGCCAAGTGGATTGGAAACATTTGAGTGTGTGAAGCAGAGGTATCACTTATTGCTGGTATGTAGGGCCTAATGTGAAGCCTGGCAGTTCTGCTGTTTACTATCTTGACCTATAGTACAGGTCTCTATACTTTTATATTTACAAATCGATTGCTTTTTTAACTTGGCATTGGACTGCTGATGAGATACTGCTACAGCAGTGCCTGATCAGTAGTACTGTTCAATGACTGCTATGGCAGTGGCTAATCAGCAGTGCTGGTTCAATACTGCTCCCAATGCTGACCCTTTATGGGGTATTACTACTGCTGAATAGCCACTGCTGCAGCAGTTCTAACTCAGTAGCTACTATTCAACTACTGCCATCTCATTTACATATTTCGGACATGCTGTATCAATACTGCCTGCAGACTGATATCATACTGCTTTAAAGCTGGGCTACTGCTGCACTGTTCTGTAGAGTTTGGCAGTAGACATACAGTGGATGCTGATAGGGCACTGGTTCTCATACTGGTTTGGTGCTGAAAGACTGCTGCAGCACTACACTGTTTGCACACTGCTTTAGGACTGTTCTTCTACTGCATTCTGGTCCGGGAGACTAAGTCCCCCTCCTGGTAACAGCCCCATGTTACGTCATGCTGCAGGGGGTGCAGGGAGTCAGGGTGTGGGTATGTTGGTGTGTTACCATGGTTACAGGACAGGTGACCAGGTAGTGGGGTGTTTATCACCTCCCTGTTTGTAGTTGATGTAGGTGCCTGGGGTGGGGAGGGTCTGTGTGGTGGGTGAGTTACTCACCTGGTGGTCGCTGTGCTCATGATTCACGGTTTAACCGACCGACTCACGACAAGTCATACAATGCAAAGTTTCTTTTTAGTAAGTTTTGGAAGAGTTGGCTTGTTTACAAGTCTAGTTTTGTAATCCATCATCAGCAGTAGGATTTGAGATTTAAGACCTCATCTAGGGATCATAACGTAGATATAAACCCTGCCATGCATTTATGTGTGAGGCACTCCATGCTGCACAGCCTAGAGTAGAGTACATATATACACTTGTACCATGCCATTTGTCACAATATGGCACTTGTAAACAGCACTGTGACCTTGAACTTGAACTTTTGCTGGGTTTGGGCAATTCCTGAACCAGCAAACAGGAACTAGAACTGGAACGAGAAAGTATGGTGGGAAAACTCTCATTGTACATTCTGGTTCCTCTTCGCTGGTTCTAAGCTAGCAACAGGGATTACCCGAACTCAAAATCTAAGTTCAAGGTCATAGTGGTGGTTACAATAGTATAGTACATGAGGCTACAGTGCTAATATGTCAGTTAGTGTGAGTGGGGCTACAGTGCTAATATGTCAGGGAGTGTGAGTGGATTGGGAGGACAGCTGAGAGGGACCTCACCTTATCTAACCCTACACAGCTGTCTGTCCTACCCTCTACACTACCGTAAAACCTTGCGTATAAGCCTAACTCGCGTATAAGCCACACCAAGAGGTTAGGCTGATGCTATAAGCCGGATTGATGATCTGATTATGGTGACTTTTAATACAGTACCATAGTAGCAAAAACTCGCATATAAGCCGCATCCTGACCCTGGGCCGATCCTATAAGCAGCACTGCTGATCTGACTCGCGTACTAGCCGCGGCTGATACGCGAGGTTTTACGGTACATATAACCCTCTAGTACTTCACATGCACTCACTAGCACTGGGTGCAGCACATTACACAGTGCTGTCCTAAATCAACCTGACACTGGGTTTAACCTGAACCCTAACTGATGCCCTGGGGTATCTGAGGAAAGGTGAAGGGTTCTGTGAACTTATCTAGGAGCTCTTTGAATGAGTGAAGCTGTGAGCTCTACAGTTTCCCTGTACTTTGAGCACCATCAGATGTAGACCAACCCATAGTGACCAACCCGCCCACATCTTAACTCTGTTGGGGAGGAAATGAAAATATGCACCTGTGTGTTTTACTTGGGGCAGAGGAAGAGGAATCAAGGTTGGGGTTGAAGGGGAACCCTGGGAATATCTCACTCTCCTCCCCTAGACCTGGTACAGTGTGTGTATATGGTGTGTCACAGACTGTGGTGGGAGAGTGGAGGCTGCAGTCACGACTCCCAGGGTGCATCATGATCAGGGTCCTGCCTACTTCCGGTGGTCACGTGATGTGGACCCTGATCAGGGTTCTCCTCTACACCCAACTATTATAAAATAAGTTTTTGTGCTGAAAATACAATCATGGAGAATCAACATAACTGCAATAAATGACCACATACCTATAGACATAAATAGCTGGTTATACACAAATCCAGGGCGGGTTATAAGAATGGGTGACCTATTGAAAGGTCACCCATTATTTGTGTCGACCGATCACAAAAATATTAAATTCGCTGGGAAAGACTTCTTCAGAAATCACCCTGAGGGGTATTAAGTATTGATGGCATGGAGTACTTCAGAAAAATGAAGTCACAGAATGAATATACACAATGGTGCTTGGTAAATGTGATAGCAGATTGCGGACAACAGACCGTGTGTGTCACGCAGGTTATTGACAAACTACTTCCACCTACTTAACCCGGCCGGCGGATCCCCTCTACGGGCCGCACGGTACGGTAAGGTGTCATACCCGGGGATGGCAGTGTTGTCACCAGGCATGTATACAGCCCCGGCTAGACGTCTGGCCAATGCCGCATTCATGCATCATGATTGACGACACTTCAGGAGTGTATCACTCCTGTTGAGTCTGCATGATGCATTGTTATACGGTCCTGCTGTGTTACTCACCTGCAGGGCTGCATTCAAGCATCATGACGACAGCGAGCATAGTGCGTTAAAGCACTACGCGGCCCGGGTCAGTGTTAAGATGATAATACAGGATAATACTTGATGATCCCGGCCGGTGATTGCTGATAACTACACCGTGTCACTGATTGTCACTCTGCACTCACCCACCTGAGGGGTGGGCATTGTTTAACATGGGGGGAGGCAGGACATAAAACTTCAGGGGGAAACTTTCATCCAAAAGGGCCACCTGTTACTATATAGTTCAAATAAAGTGTGGTCAAAAGAGATTGTGAATATATATGGTCCTTTTGCTTGCTCAAAAATCTTGGTCTCCCATTGTTGATATATTGACAACTCCTCCCTCCCCCCCTCTCAATACCCACCACTGCTACCAGCACAACAGTCAATATAGCCTTATCAGCTGAGGCACTCTCCAAGGGCACTTGTGTTCTCAATTTAGGAAAAGAGTGTTTTTTTAATTGACTCACCTGTACTTGTATCGGATGAAACAATAGGACACTGGCAATGCATTGAAATGAACACATAGGTAATAATTTTAGCTCGGAGTCAACCATTTTATTCTTGATAGCTTGATGCAAATCATTTCTATGAACATGTTCTTGAGCCTCAGGCTCTGGAGCAGGCCCTGTCTAAACTATTGCTTCAGTTTGTTATCCTGCAGTGTATAGTACAGAAACCTCCCCCAGGTTGAGCAGTGCCAGGCGTGTTGGCGCGGTGCCTGTAGTAGTGGTGGTAGTGGGGGCACCAGGTGGTCTCTGTCTGAGGACGTCCATTCATGCCTCCTACACTGAGCACCTAGTGCTGTACTCTGTACAACTTGAGGAGAAGGACATTGAGACTCAGTCTTTTACGTACACTGCTGTAGTCAGTCCGACAGTTCCTGGTACCGTAAATCTCCACGGGTAATACATGAACCAAACGTGGAGTAGGGGTTGTACATTGATATTCTCAAAGTGTAGGTCTGGGTAACGTGATGTGCATTTTTTGAGTATAATAAAGTACTAGAGCACTACAGGCCATTATCAGTACTCACGAAATCTACCGTAAAACCTTGTATATAAGCCGCAGCTAGTACGCGAGTCAGGTCGCTCGCGCAGCTTATAGGATCGGCACAGAGTCAGGGTTTGGCATCTACGCAAGTTTTTGCTCCCATAATACAGTACAAAAGTCACCATAATCAGATGGGCAGTGCAGCTTATAGAATCGGCCCAAAGTCAGGGTATGGCTTCTGCGCGAGTTAGGCATATATATGCAAGGTTTTACGGTAGGTGCGGGTAACACGGTAGTAGACTGGTGCCTTATATGCACCTATATGTTCAGGAACTAGTTCATTGACCTGTGCTGCGAACCATTCATGACAAGTATAATATTGACTTTAGATATGTGTACAATATACCACCCTACCTCTATGTAAAAAATGTAGTGAGCACACAAAGACCACCCTACCTCTATGCACAAACTGAAACCAGCATGCAGAGACCAGTTGACTTGAAGTAATTCACACGCACCTTTTAAAAGCTGGTGCAAATCAACACTGAATGTACCTTAGATGTAACTCCTTTCACTTGGTGGTTTGACTTATAGCAACCATGTGTTTGAATGTAGTGAAATCAAAGATGCAGGCAGTCCACATACTAGGGTGATTGAAAAAAGTTTATGTAAGGTTTAGCAAATCAACATTTTGATATCGGTGCGTGTTGTACTTGCCTTTGCTACCTTTCCACAACTCAATAGCTCAAACATGTTTCACTCATTCCATTAAATGTCAAAACTATAAAAAGTGAGTGAAGGGTGGAAAAAATACACTCCTCTGACCTTTCTAAACCATATCAAACAGGTCCGAGGTAAGAGGATCCGACCTCCGTGTGATGTAATGCTGTGATCTATGATCCAGCCACCTCCCCTACCCTGATCCCAAACAGTTAACCCTCTAAGGATGCGTGTCGCTAAAAGATGATATTTGTCATCATGATGCAACTCGCCGGTGCTGCATCGGTGCATCATACCGACCCTTCAGGAGTGTCTCAACCCGGTAGGGTTGGCATGATGCTTGAATGCAGCACTGGTGAGTTACTCACCAGGGCTACATTCATGCATCAGGACGACCAAGGCATGATGCATTAATGCAGTATGCGGTCCTTAGAGGGTTAACCCTTTAAGGACGGCATAGTGCCTTGAGGCTTTATATTCAAAACTGAGCAACTCACCAGCACATACACTATTACGGCATCATGCCGATACTTTGGAAGTGTGTGACCCTGAAGGTTCAACATGAGGTGCACAGTGCTAGCAGTTACATACCAGGGCTGCATTCATGTATCATGCAGACACGAGGGTGTAGTGTTGCATTAACTGACCATGGCTGCATTTATATATAATGTAGACCAGAGGGTGTAGTGCTGCATTAAGGTACCAGGTTGTCCTCACAGGGTTACACCTCTCCCTGCGGCACCATATGGTTCCTATATCTGTGTGCATATAGCCTGTGTATAAATAAGCTGACATGGGCCCATGTTACACTGCAGTCTATATCAGCCGTCTTATAGCCTGAACCTGTCTTATCTACACTGACTGACTCCATCTCTGACCAGTGCTTAATGCTACTGAGGCCAAGAGCAATCGGCCACAGTTTCTAGCCTCTAAGGACAGCAATTTAAGAATAAAAATCAGATAGTTTTGATAGAAGCTAGGAAGCTTTTCTACCAGTTTCGATGAGTTGGAAATGTATTTTGAGAGAACTGTTTGTTTCTATAGTGTCTTAAGTAATGTGGTCAGTAGGGCAAGTGAGCACTAGCAATTAGCCAGGAATGACTGGATTATATATTCATAGAGAACTGGTCACTTTGATAAAAATTCAGAAATATAAGACCATTAGTGCTTTTTGCCCCATTACCGTACCATTGTGTTTAAGAGCTAGGCTAAGCACCAGTCTTGTATAAGTGACAGGGGTAAGGGAGTCTTGAAAGATATTAAGCACTAAAATTATGACCTTGAAAAAGCACCTGTCTTATATTAGTGCTTAATTCTTAAGCGCCAGGGCCCGTATACATGACTGTACAGTAACTAATATTTCCATCCACCGATGTAACAATTTTCTGTCCTCTTGCTGCCCTTTGAGAAACATGTGGCTATATTGGCCTGCTACATCAGGGTCAGAGTCAGTATGGAGCAGGTTGTGAATGGTTACAGGATGATTACAGCTACCACTACCAGGATAACCGCAGCCTGCAGGATAACAGCAACATGAGGCTAATGCAGCCCACGTGTCGTACTGTGGCTGTATCTACCAGCCCCAGCACACAACCACTCAACATGGAGCAGAAATGTGGCCATTTAGTGTCTTATGTTTCCTGAAATATACCAGCAACAGTCAGTAAGCCTAACCTGCAAGTTTGAAAAATCCTTTGGTTTAAAATTAAAGCTGAGTCTCGTAGAAGCAGCGGCTTGTGCATGGGAATTTACAGTACACTGTCATATTATGTCAGTACATATCAACAATATTTATATATCAAACAATCATCCATGAGAAATTTCAATGTTTACACTGCAATATAATATATCAATTAGGTTCAATGTCATCATATTCAGACCTTTTTCGGTCTGATTTCTAGATGTGCAGAGAACCCTAAGGCCAAAAAAAAGAAAAAGGTTTGTTTCCGGTAACCCGACCGGGTCTAGCAAAACAGGGCCGGGTCCCCCTCTTTTTTTTCTCTTTTTCAAATTTTTCCCTACATGCCAGTTTTTACGGTTTGTGAATCGGATCGTTTTTAAGGATTTTAGAGGAAAAACGCTAAAAATAGGCCTAAAATAGGAAAATTAAAAAATATATAATTAAAAAAAATAAATAAAAAATCCGACCAGCCGGGTCTGTGTTATCTGACCATGTTACCGGAAACCAACCTTTATTTTTATTTGGCCTAAGGTTTGAGGTGTTTGATGTCAAAGTTATGACTGTGTATAGGTATTGAGGTCTGTGTCATGTGTCGTCAGTGTGGAGGTTGTGTTATGGGTCTGTGTGTGTGTGCGTGTGGGCAGGGGGGGAGTAGGTTGTTGTGTGTGTGTGTGGGGGGGGGGGGTGTTGTAATTAGGTCAGTCATTAATCATCACAAAACGAGGCTCATTAATCCAAGTCCACCTCACTGTGCCGCAATATGGCACTAATGTGTCAATGTATGCCTTTATCATATAGAGCTACATATAGAGCTGTGGAGACAGGGACCACAGGTCTCTACTCCCCCTGCATGGGGAGACATGTCCAAGTCAATTAGGGAGAAAACAGCCTATGCAGTGCATTACTCTGTCTGTGTTGACATTTCCGAGAATTTCCAAAAATTTCATAGATACAGTCAGTCTTCCCGAAAACTTTTTCGACATGCAGGACATTCGGTCCTGCAGATCTATTATTTTGCAGGCCCGGCTTAATTTTTGCAGGCCTGGATACCAGAGGGCAATTTTCATATCTAAGAAAAAGATGTACAAAGCAAGAATTAAAATAAAATGAATATGCTTTTCTGCATATTCCCATTGAAACATTGCAATATGTAGAATTTTGAGTATTGATTTTCAAAATGTTAATGCAAAATGTGTTTCCCTCTATAAACCTTAATAATGGTCCGATTTACAAACCGTAAAAACTGACATGTAGCCCAAAATCCAGCCAGTCATCTGGACCGGCAGTAGGACCAGTTCAGCCGGTCCAGGGGCCTTTTAGCCGGCTATAGCCGTTGTCCGGCACGTTTTCGGGAAGACTGGATACAACAGACATGGGCTTCGAAGACTTTAAGACTTAGCTATATTTGTGATAGGCTCAGATACCTCAGTCATACATGCTGAAGTCATACTTATCTGGATGTTATGTTATGTAAGTGAGGGAGGGGTCATTACCCATGAACAACAAGGGGGTGCATGTCTGTGTGCACTTCCTAATGTAGGACTGTGTGGGGGGGGGGGGGGGGGGAGAGGGGGCGATCAGGAGGTCAACCTGAAGATTTAACCCTCTGTGAGAAGTCCATTTGTCGGCATGATGCACCACTGCAGTGCTGGCGAGTTACTCACCTCAGCCAGGCGTGATGCACCACTGCCGTCCTGGCGAGTTACTCACCTCAGCCTGGCATGATGCACCAATGCAGTGCTGGCGAGTTACTCACCTCAGCCAGCATGATGCACCACTGCAGTCCTGGCGAGTTACTCACCTCAGCCTGGTATGATGCACCACTGCAGTCCTGGCGAGTTACTCACCTTAGCCTGGCATGATGCACCAATGCAGTGCTGGCGAGTTAATCACCTCAGCCAGCATGATGCACCACTGCAGTCCTGGCGAGTTACTCACCTCAGCCTGGCATGATGCACCAATGCAGTGCTGGCGAGTTACTCACCTTAGCCTGACATGATGCACCAATGAAGTGCTGGCGAGTTACTCACCTTAGCCTGGCATGATGCACCAATGCAGTGCTGGCGAGTTACTCAGCTTAGCCTGGCATGATGCACCAATGCAGTGCTGGCGAGTTACTCACCTAAGCCTGGCATGATGCACCAATGCAGTGCTGGCGAGTTACTCGCCTCAGCCTGGCATGATGCACCAATGCAGTGCTGGCGAGTTACTCACCTAAGCCTGGCATGATGCACCAATGCAGTGCTGGCGAGTTACTCGCCTCAGCCTGGCATGATGCCCCAATGCAGTGCTGGCGAGTTACTCGCCCAGGCTGAGGGCGAGGTCATGCAGCACAACAGATCAGGAAAGATGCCAAGTGTTACAATCTTATCGTAATTTTAATTTTTTTGACCCCAATCATGACCATTACGATTTCTGCTGGAAAATTACGATTTTTAGGCATTTTAGAAGTGCGTATACAAAAGCAGACCAAGCACCCAAAAAGATAGTGACTGATATCAGCAAATTAACATGAGGTCCATCAAGGCACAAGAAGTAAACAAAGACTAAATGAGGAAGGGGGGGGGGTACCTGTACATGGGTGGGCATCTCCCAACATGTATAAAGGTCAACTTGGACACTTCAAACACTGTTACACAGAGACAATCTAAATTAGTACCGGGAGTGGGGCGGGGGGGGGGGGGGTTACATGCACATGGACGGGAGTCATTAAACATGTGGAAAGGTCAGAGACAACCCCATACGGAGGGACAAGATGTATTATGGTGACTTAGCTGCAGATAGAAATAACAGCATCAGGCCGAGAATACATCCACACCTGTCTGCTGGGATAGGGCCTTGATGGGGGGGGGGGGGGCTTGAATGGGGGAGGGGGGCCCTGGATGAGGGGGGGGGGGGGTAGATGAGGAATGTGGGGGGGATGTCTCACATTTCTCGCTGATCAATCACAATGTCTCAGGTATCCAATTTTAAGAAAAACCCATGTCGTCCTATTGAGTTTGCTGATCCCGACCCATAAACGTGAGGTCTGGGAATACAGCTTCAAGTTCAGATAGAAAACCTACACGCTGATCTGCTGCCTATGGAAGGCCCCTACGTCTCCCCCTATGTGGCTACAGAGGTGGGAGCGGCTCCTCTATCTGCGTCCCTGCAGACACCCCTACAGGTGTGGTAGTAAAGGTAACTTACCCTTTAAGGACCGCACAGAGATGTAATACAGTATGCCCTTGGTCGACGTCATGATGCATGAATGTTGCCCTGAGAAGTCGCCAGCGATACATTCATGCATCATGACGACTCTACGGGGTTAATACACTTCTAAAGCGCTGGCAAGTTACTCACCAGGGCATACATTAAGTCGATAAAGGGCGTAATGCATTAAAGCACTATGCGTCCTTTAGATGGCTAGCTAAAGATATAATGGATTGAGGCAATATGCGGCCCTTAAAGGTTTAGCTAAGACATATCACCAGTCTGAGGGTCTCTTCAACTCGTGCCGGAAAAAGGCCGCTCCATGTCAGCATATCTACGTGAAGTGTAGACATGTGCGGCCTGGCATTTTGAACCTACCCAGGGAAGAGTCATTACCTGTTACTGGGGTTACCAAGGTGGATGCAGAGATGCAGAGAGACAGGATAAAAGTTAGTACGACTGACATGTGAATAAATACAGGTTAACTTTTTGACTGCCTTAGAACTTTAAGGGTAGCATAGTGCTATATTGTACTTTGCCCTTTTTGGTATGGTGCATGAATGCATCATTGATGAGTAACTTGCTAGTTCTGCATTAATGCATCATGCCCACATCTGTGGTGTTACCAACGTGTAAAGATATACAGAGCGACATGATAGAAGCACATGCAGGCAGGTGAATAAATACATAGACCTTTTTCTGACCACCTCAGCACTTTAA
Source organism: Harmothoe impar (assembly GCA_947462335.1). Lineage (NCBI taxonomy): Eukaryota > Metazoa > Annelida > Polychaeta > Phyllodocida > Polynoidae > Harmothoe > Harmothoe impar. Next base: position 65,134,519 of record OX381714.1, read on the forward strand.
TGGTAGCATAGTACTTCATAGTACTTTCTCCTTTTATGGTATGGATTTGCATTTATGCGTGATGCAGATCTCATGAGGTTGATACAATTCTGTTGGGTCCAAATGCTGCATCACTCCAACAGGTTACTCATCAGTATTGCATTGCTGCATCATGACCACACATGAGCATGACACTTTGACACATCATGCCTTCCTTAGGGAGTTAAACTAAGATGAGGTGAAGACATACCTGAGTTAGTATATATACCTTACAGATAGCAGCCCTTACTGAGGTCAGAGACGCCGTCACTGAGTGAGGGAGCAGCTCACTGAGTAGTTGTGGAGGTTCACACCAGGGGCCGCCACCCTCACCCTGCCTGTCAGACACATAGACTATACTATACCCTGCACTATAGTAGTAGGTGTGTGAGCTGTTAGTGAGGCTCTCTGTAGTAGGTCTGTGAGCTGTTAGTGAGGCTGACAGAGGCTGCCTGTAGTAGGTCTGTGAGCTGTTAGTGAGGCTCTCTGTAGTAGGTCTGTGAGCTGTTAGTGAGGCTGACAGAGGCTGCCTACAGTAGGTCTGTGAGCTGTTGGTGAGGCTGACATAGGCTACCTGTAGTAGGTCTGTGAGCTGTTGGTGAGGCTGACACAGGCTGCCTGTAGTAGGTCTGTGAGCTGTTGGTGAGGCTGACATAGGCTACCTGTAGTAGGTCTGTGAGCTGTTAGTGAGGCTGCCTGTAGTAGGTCTGTGAGCTGTAAGGGAGGCTGACACAGGCTGCCTAAAGTAGGTATGTGAGTTGTTGGTAAGGCTGACACAGGCTGCCTACAGTAGGTCTGTGAGCTGCTGGTGAGGCTGACACAGGCTGCCTGTAGTAGGTCTGTGAGCTGTTGGTGAGGCTGACACAGGCTGCCTGTAGTAGGTCTGTGAGCTGTTGGTGAGGCTGGCACAGGCTGCCTACAGTAGGTCTGTGAGCTGTAGGTGAGGCTGACACAGGCTGCCTACAGTAGGTCTGTGAGCTGTTGGTGAGGCTGACACAGGCTGCCTGCAGTAGGTCTGTGAGCTGTTGGTGAGGCTGACACAGGCTGCCTGTAGTAGGTCTGTGAGCTGTTGGTGAGGCTGACACAGGCTGCCTGTAGTAGGTCTGTGAGCTGTAGGTGAGGCTGAAACAGGCTGCCTACAGTAGGTCTGTGAGCTGTTAGTGAGGCTGCCTACAGTAGGTCTGTGAGCTGTTGGTGAGGCTGACACAGGCTGCCTGTAGTAGGTCTGTGAGCTGTTGGTGAGGCTGACAGAGGCTGCCTACAGTAGGTCTGTGAGCTGTTGGTGAGGCTGACACAGGCTGCCTACAGTAGGTCTGTGAGCTGCTGGTGAGGCTGACACAGGCTGCCGACAGTAGGTCTGTGAGCTGCTGGTGAGGCTGACACAGGCTGCCTACAGTAGGTCTGTGAGCTGTTAGTGAGGCTGACACAGGCTGCCTGCAGTAGGTCTGTGAGCTGTAGGTGAGGCTGACACAGGCTGCCTGTAGTAGGTCTGTGAGCTGTTAGTGAGGCTGACACGGGATGCCTACAGTAGGTCTGTGAGCTGTAGGTGAGGCTGACACAGGCTGCCTGTAGTAGGTCTGTGAGCTGTTAGTGAGGCTGACAGAGGCTGCCTACAGTAGGTCTGTGAGCTGTTGGTGAGGCTGACACGGGATGCCTACAGTAGGTCTGTGAGCTGTAGGTGAGGCTGACACAGGCTGCCTACAGTAGGTCTGTGAGCTGTTGGTGAGGCTGACACAGGCTGCCTGTAGTAGGTCTGTGAGCTGTTGGTGAGGCTGACACAGGCTGCCTACAGTAGGTCTGTGAGCTGTTGGTGAGGCTGACACAGGCTGCCTGTAGTAGGTCTGTGAGCTGTAGGTGAGGCTGACACAGGCTGCCTGTAGTAGGTCTGTGAGCTGTTGGTGAGGCTGACACAGGCTGCCTACAGTAGGTCTGTGAGCTGTTGGTGAGGCTGACACAGGCTGCCTGCAGTAGGTCTGTGAGCTGTTGGTGAGGCTGACACAGGCTGCCTGTAGTAGGTCTGTGAGCTGTTGGTGAGGCTGACACAGGCTGCCTGTAGTAGGTCTGTGAGCTGTTGGTGAGGCTGACACAGGCTGCCTGTAGTAGGTCTGTGAGCTGTTGGTGAGGCTGACACAGGCTGCCTGTAGTAGGTCTGTGAGCTGTTGGTGAGGCTGACACAGGCTGCCTGTAGTAGGTCTGTGAGCTGTTGGTGAGGCTGACACAGGCTGCCTACAGAAGGTCTGTGAGCTGTTGGTGAGGCTGACACAGGCTGCCTGTAGTAGGTCTGTGAGCTGTTGGTGAGGCTGACACAGGCTGCCTGTAGTAGGTCTGTGAGCTGTTGGTGAGGCTGACACAGGCTGCCTGTAGTAGGTCTGTGAGCTGTTGGTGAGGCTGACACAGGCTGCCTACAGTAGGTCTGTGAGCTGTTGGTGAGGCTGACACAGGCTGCCTACAGTAGGTCTGTGAGCTGTTGGTGAGGCTGACACAGGCTGCCTGTAGTAGGTCTGTGAGCTGTTGGTGAGGCTGACACAGGCTGCCTACAGTAGGTCTGTGAGCTGTTGGTGAGGCTGACACAGGCTGCCTACAGTAGGTCTGTGAGCTGTTGGTGAGGCTGACACAGGCTGCCTACAGTAGGTCTGTGAGCTGTTGGTGAGGCTGACACAGGCTGCCTACAGTAGGTCTGTGAGCTGTTGGTGAGGCTGACACAGGCTGCCTACAGTAGGTCTGTGAGCTGTTGGTGAGGCTGACACAGGCTGCCTATAGTAGGTCTGTCAGCTGTTGGTGAGGCTGACACAGGCTGCCTGTAGTAGGTCTGTGAGCTGTTGGTGAGGCTGACACAGGCTGCCTACAGTAGGTCTGTGAGCTGTTGGTGAGGCTGACACAGGCTGCCTACAGTAGGTCTGTGAGCTGTTGGTGAGGGTGACACAGGCTGCCTACAGTAGGTCTGTCAGCTGTTGGTGAGGCTGACACAGGCTGCCTACAGTAGGTCTGTGAGCTGTTGGTGACACAGGCTACAGAGATGCCACTTTCCAGAGATGTCACTTTTCCTACTTTTGCAGGAATTCCTACTCTTTTTTTGCTGGAATTTTTGTAGTGCTAATCTCCTACATAAAACTGTCCAAAATCTTAGGATTTTCTACTGGCATCTCTGTTTTCCTAATTTTGCAGGAATCCTTTTTTTTTCGTGGGAAGTTCTGTATTGAATTATTCTAATTTTCTGCAGAAAATATTGAGATTTCCTACTTATTTGTCGACTCGAGGGTAGAATTCTTGCTGTAGTAGGTCTGTGAGCTGCTCTGAGGCTGACTTGGTGGGTCCCTCTGGTGGGTCCCCGTACACCTAGCAGTGACTCACCACTTACATACCTGTACAACTGTTTGTTTTAACTATGAGAAGTAAATGGAGGTAAAAGGGTTGGGTCTGTGAAATAACATAGGACGCTCACAGGTGTAATGGTGTAAGGGTAGAAGGGGTGGCAGGTAAACAGTGCGGGTGTCAGGTAGTCAGGCAGTATACAGGTAAGAGGCACCTGCACATACCTGGACATACCTGGACATGGGAGATATGGGGATGGAGGGAGGGGGGTGTATCAGGGTGGTCCTCGAAGTCACACCCCTCAGCAACCCTCCCAGCATGCCATCATAGGACCTAGGTATAGTTAGTGGGGGGGGGGGGGGGATCTCTGTTCTCAAGAAAACCTTTTTTTCTATGTATTACTGTAAGTTTTTGAAAATATGAAAACGTTATTAATTTAGTTCATAAGTAAAATCAACTTCAATGATAAAGTATTGACTTCTTGTTCAGATGAGATATTTGAGTGGTCTGACTGTGGGTAACTGATTCCACTTCAATGTGCTTCATCTCTCTAGTCCTCAATAGTCTTATAGTTTATGGTTGTCATTTGATTTGAATTTCTTTTATTTATCCTGGCAGGATAGTATGGTCTGCCAGACCGTGTTGATACAAACAAACGGAATTGATAAAAGACAATTAAGCTTTTTTGAGTCATCAAAGATAGTAGCATGTCACATGGAGATGTGACAGTTAGTGAGTGAACACAGTGTAAGACTGAGGCAGTGTGTGTTGGGGGTTTGTGTGACGGGTTCAGCCGGAATGGGGCCGGGTCATGTACCCTGTGTGTGTGGGGGGGGGGGGGGGGGGGGTACAGTCTGTTCTGCCACTAGGTAATGGTCCTGAAGATGTTCCTGGGCCGGGTCCAGGGACGAAGTGGACATTCTGGTGGAGGAAGATAACACTTTATTTTATAATGATGCATGTGTGAACTATCTAGATGCGGAAACCAATTAGGATTTTGCAAAGCAATATTTATGGGATGAAAAACAATGGGACAATTTCACCCCTTCTTAGCATAGGAATAAACTCTGCAGACGAAATATTAAACTCAGTTTAAGGGGAGGGGGGCGGTAAATATCCTAAGGTGCAGTGTAGACCCTACCCGTCAGCCTGGGGGTGAAAGGGGAACCTGGCAGACTGAGGGTGGTGTACCGTACATGAGTTATGTTGGTTATGGGTGGGGGGGGGGGGCATGGTCCCTGTGGGGGGGGGGGGCATGGTCCCTGTGGGGGGGGGGGGGGTGCTATAGCTGGTTCTGGGTGCGTGTGGCGGCATGCCTCCACGTCTGGTACCTCACAGAACGGGGACCAGCGAAACAGGAACACACCAATATTACAAAAACACCACAAGTCGGCCACAACATGTCTGCAAATGTTACAAGTCACCGAGCGACGGCACATCTCTTTGGCAGAAGTGGAAGCCGACTGAGCAACTTCCCTTACAATGGTTCAGCGTTTACTAAGCCAGTGCGGATCCAGGAACGGATGTTCAGCGAATTTCTCAAATGTCTGCAAATGTTAAAAGTCACCCCAGCGACGTCACATTTTTTTGGAGAAAAATGGAAGCTGACTACCAGTATATAACTTCCCTGAGAATGGGTAAGCGTTTAGCAGACGCAGATCCAGGAACGTATGTTCAGGGAATTTCCCAAATGATATTTCGCCCTGCCGGGCCCCACTTGATGAAATTTGCCATTGACTGAGAAAGCCTAGAAATCTTTTTCAAATTTAAACAATTAAACTTTATGAAAAGTATGCACATTCAAATTCGTCACTTGTATAATGCATGGAATTTCTCTCAGAAAGGATCCGATCCCACTCCGTCTGCAGAGTACCCCTGAGAGAGCAGCTCAAATGGAGCAAGCAGCTGTTTTTTTGTTTTTTTTTGTCGGCTGTGAGTTGAGAGTTGTCAAGTTTATACCCTGTGAGGTGGGGATCCAAGCGGTATGACGGCCGGTGTAGGTGACGGGGTGATGTGTGTTTACAGTTAGGGCATCAACACGTCATCCACACCGCGACAACGGGCCGGGGTGTGTATGAAGGGTTGGAATAGGACCAAAAATAAGACACGATCCAGAACTCTGAGAATGGAACAGAGAAGGAGCCGAAATTGAAACTAAAGAGCGCCCAGATCGAAACCGGATTATAAAAAAAGATATACTACCCTGAGCTGCTTCTGATTGTCATTGTCGACATCAATACAGCCCTGGTGAGTAACTCGCTGCTGCTGCATTCATACAGCAGGGTTGATACACTCACAGAAGGGCTGCGTGATGCACCAGTACGACATCAATGAGTTGCTCGCCGGAGCTGCATCGCGGGCTGCATTCATGCAACATACCGCCCCTAAGGGAGTGCCTCAATCCCATAGTGTCAATAGCCTACAGTCTTACAGGCGCTGAATGCACTCCTGGCGAGTTACATCCATGCATCATGACGATGAAGGGCATTATGCTGGCCCTAAATGGTTGTGAAGTACTCCCCCCCCCCCCCCCCCACCCACCCCACACACACACATTAGCAGCATGGCTTGGTTACAGTGTATCATGTAGGCCCCCTGTACCCGTGTACGTCGTGTGTGTGATCAAACTGGGCTAACTCGTAACACTCCTCAACCAGAAACAAGGATCAGAGAAAAACAACAATATCAACCCTGTAAGGAACGCATAGTGCTTAAAGCCAGTGTGCCCTCTAATGGGCATGATGCTAGAATGCAGCCCTGGTGAGTAACTCCCCAGTGCTGCATTCATGCAGCATGCCCACGCTACATGGCTGATACACTCCCAAGGGAGGGGCATGATGCACCAATGCAGTGCAAAGAGATGGTGCTTCAAGACTACAAATGGACATGTAACCTTGATGCATCATGCTGTCCGGAAAGGGTTAACAAGCAAAAAGTAGATAAAGCAACGTGTTGATTGGTGCCACATGGGTTCTGGGTGCGTGGGGGGGGGGGGGGGTTAAGGGGTACCAGCCCCCCCCCCCCCCCTTGCCTGCTGTACCCCCCACAGACGGGCCGCCTTTGGTGTTGTACCCTTGGTGGTCACCTCACCCCAGGCACCACACACACACATACACCACCCCCTACTTGGGGGTTTCCACTTTATGCCTACCATGGCATTACCAAAGGCATGGATGGCATCCCCCCTCCCCCTTGTCTGTACCTCCCCCCCCCTCCCCAGTGTACCCCCTCACCCCATGCACACACACTAGGTACTAGAACTCTCTGCCATACATTGTTGTCTACAACTAGCTACATTCTTCCTTCGCAATTTTTTGGGCCACATCACATGAGACTTAAATCTCGCCCAAAAATGCCCATTGGTTTTTATCTTGGAGTAGCTCATCGTAGCAGGACGCGGGCTGTCTTTTCTACTGTGGACTCTACGGAACAATGCGCCTACTTCTTTCTACTCTCATTGCATTGTTTCTACATGTACCAACAAAAATCACTCAGCCTCAAAGGACATGGCAAGTGGTTTCAGTTCTAAAGTGTGTGGAGGGAGGGGGCGGTAAGAAGAATGTGTTTTTGTTGCGCTTCTTTTTTTTACTACGTAGCGTCCATTTTAGGTTTGAGGTCAGGGCTAGGATGTGTGCGGGAGGGGGCTGTGCCTTGGTCCTGCTACAAATTCCTGCCAGGTGCCGCAGGATGACACGTGCACGGTGTGTGTGTGTGGGGGGGGGGGGTGGGGGGCTGTTATAATGTTACCTTGGAGGAGGTGTTTTGGTACTGCAGTGAATGGGGGGTTGAAGTGCAGGGGTTGTGGGGACTGGGGGGTGAGACCAGGGTGAGGGATGCCCCCAGTGACGGGTAGGGTGTGTGTGTTTGGGTGGGGGGGGGGGGGGTGTCGCGTGTCTGGTGTGTGGGGCCTGGTCCTGGTTTGAGCTGCTCAGTGTGAGGCCATTCACTCACCATCACACACACACACAGGCCGGGCAGGCAGTGAGGGTGGACCTACTCACTGAGGTACTACTACATGAGGCCACACCTTGGTGCAGGACTACAGGACCATGCTATTACAGGACATCTACAGTACAAGTCACAGGGCATTGTAGGGATGTATCATAAGGCCTTACACACAGTACCACACCTTTAACTACACCCTATATAGGACCATGTTGTGGTACAACAACTCCAGTAGTCAGTGTGTTAATACCACACCTTGATACCACACTAGGGCCATGCTGTTATACATTGTGTGAGTGCCACATAACAACAAAGCATGTGCCCTTTGGACCAGTTACATGTCGTAACATATACCGACTGAGGGAGAATTCCCACAGTGACAACAGGTTTACAGTATGTGAACTGAACTAGGGAGTAACTAGTTGCCCCCATTGGCTGCTTGCTTTATGGATGAACACCAATACCTCAAAGGGTTACCATCAGCTTTGTAGAATAAAGATAACACCTTTTGTGTGACATGCAGAGACCTGCACGTGCTCCGTGAGCAGCTCATAGTCACAGAGAGCTGACACAGAGTGAGGGAGCAGCTCACAGTAACGACCAGACCGGGACCATACCCACACATTCCTGTCCATAACGGCAATGTGTGGCATTGTCAACTGTAAAACGCTGCTTTCAAACCCTGACCTGCTTTAGGAGCAGCTCAGTGTGTCTCTGCACAGGAGCAGCTCGGTCAGAGTCTCCACAGACCAGACCACGGATTAACCTAGGTATTACCCGTGTCCAAGGAGGGGGATTATAGTTTATAGCCGTGCCCTGTAACTGTTTACTAACGTGTGCCGTGTGTGTTGGGTGTGTTGGGGTGAGTGTTGGGGTGACTGACTACCAGCTGTGAGGGGCGGTGAGCTGCTCACGTACTGCTCACTGAGGGGGCTGCAGGCCTGAGCAGATGGTCTCTGGACACATTAGGTGTGTCTCTGTACCCCAATAAGAATAAAGACAACCAGTGAGCTATCACCACAAACTACAACACTCTGACACTGGTACCAATTGTTAGTGGACGTTGAACTACTATGTGCACCAAGGGCTGAAGGGGGCGTCAACTCAGATGGCTGCTGGCCATGTGAGGAGCACCTCTGGCCCTCAGGCTCAGTAACTAAGCTAATAACTAGTGCTCTGTTTACAGAAACGTGTTTATATTCCTGACTTATAAATGGCTTTATCAGCTCTATAAAGTGTCCACGATGTCAACTCGGAGATGTCTCCACGAGTCTACCTAAATACATAGAGACTTAGTGAGTAGTTAGTGAGGCTGGCAGTAGTCTACCTAAGGACCAGACACCATAAAGGCACCGCAACCACACTTGTCAGCTCCTACCACATCCTGTGTGACTACTTCCCCAGGTAGAGTTGATTGTAAATGGCCCTGATAATTAATGTCAGTTGGTTTCACCATTCTACCTAAGAGCTGATCACCACAAAGACACTGTTAGTCCCCACCACATCCTGTGTGACTACTACCCCAGGAGGGCGTGTGGTGAGGGGTGAACACTGAACTATTTGCTACTGGGACCCCTCTATAAGCCGCACCATGCCCCCAGAGTCGGCGGGGAGCAGCTCCGAGCGGGGAGCGCCGAGAACCAGTGTGCTGCACAGGAGTACCACAGAGGGACAAGAGCAGGAGGCCAGTGTAGCAGTCAGACACTGCTGTGAGCAACTCGTCCGCTTCCTGTCATGGGTAGGTGCTAAAAACGGACGTGTAAAAACGGATGCGTTAAAAAGCCACTTCCCGTCAAGGGAAGGTGCTAAAAAGGACTTCCTACATTAAATGGGGTAGAACAGAGATGCTACCTTTCCTACTTTGGCAGGAATTCCTACTTTTTCGCTGGAATTTCTATATTGAACTATGTAAATTTCCTACAGAAAATTGACCAAAATATTAAGATTTCCGACTTTTCGTCGACCGCAGAGTGGCATCTGTGGTAGAATGCACTCTGCGAGCCCCTTCCTTTCAGGTACAATCTTTTAACCGTTTTAACCCCAATTAATCTGTGCAGGAATGCAGGTACGACATGATGAGGCAGTGTTTGTGTCAGTCCCCATACCCAGATACCCATACACAGGCACCTGGTGTATTCTGTGCTGCTCACAAAAAGGTAAAACACTGTAACATGACGCCCCAACATGCAGGGGAGGACTGACAGGTAGGGGAGGGGTCCCTCACTGGTGGTGTGTTTATCTTAGTCTGCTGGTTGTCAGGTACCTGCCACACCCTGCTGGTTTCTATTGCACCTCACCTTGGCGAGTTACTCGCCAGGGCTGCATTCATGCATCATGGCAACAAAGGGCAATATTAAATGGGTAACTGATGCGTTACTGCACTACCCCCCCCCCTTTTCTCATAATGCTTATCAATAATATCTACCGGTAGTTCATCTTACCTTTTAGTAGTTTAATACGTACCGGTAGTATCAAAGAGCAAAGATACTATATAACAGAGATCACTCTAGAGTCATCTAAAGGTTAGCATTGTCCATTTTCAATGTGTGGCCTGCACCTACCGGTAGTTGTGACTGAGTAGGACCTGGAGCTGACTGGTAGACCTGGTGGTGCCTTACATGTGTAACACCTGGCCGTTCTCCCCATCACTCACTGTGTGGTGGGGGTTAACCTGCAACACACCTACAGACCTAGACATCAATGCAGCAAGAAACACTGACCTTTTGCTAATAAATGTGTACCTTGGTTTTAGTAGAATGCTCATAACAGTGTGTCCAATAGGCTATCATATAGCTATGTTTTCGAAAATCTCATATCAGGAGATTCAAATGACTACAATAGAATGCAGGGTTTTAAGGCAGATTAGTTTAACGAGCAGCTCTCTGTAACTAGGTCAGAGTATCAGGTCTGCAGGCTACATGTACATGTGTATTACCATGTACATGTCATTGACCTCATGATGCTGTCACCTCATAACTAGAACTCCTGACCTGCCCCCTCTAACCCCCCCCCCCCCCCAGTCTGTTACCTCTCACGTTGCTGCACTCTGCTTTACAAATTGTTGACACAAATATGATACATAGTCGTGCACACAAAGTATATTAATCTAACCCATTGGCTTTGATAAGTTGTTGTCGTGATCCTGATTTATAGGACACCACAAGGTCTGTGAATGTATTCCACAGAGGTGCCACTGTTAGTGCTTTTGTAGAAATCACTCCGCTTGAGTCTGTGAACTAAAAATTAGTGTAGGAACTGAAAATTCTACATGATTGGAATCGAGGAATTCCTGGATATTATTGAACTTTGTGAATCCCTATAGTGTGTCTGACCAAACTTGTACGGTTTCCTGCTTTTTGACAACCAGGGAGTGGCATTGTCTGATTCTATTCTAACATGAAGTGAGTTCTGAGAAGGGTGAGAATGATAAGTTAGACCAGCCCTGTGTGTTTGTCATGCTGTGGATGGCCCCTGTAGTCCATGTGGTGTATTAGCTATACCCTAAACACCCACACAATGCGGCTACTGTCATGTAGGGCCATCACAGACCCCCATACCCACACTACCCCCATACACACCCACAGCACATATACCATCACACACTGTTAAAGCACTGATTGGTATAGTACTGTCTGTGTGTTAACTGGTGGCAGATAGGACGGGTGTCGGAGGGGGGGGGGGGTTAATATTGGGATGAATGTGTCAACTGGGTATCCAAACCCTAATAGGTGCACTATATCATATACATGTACATATACGTCAATCTGACATCTAATTGTATCATAGTGACCAGCTACCTTTGATCATAGATGTACATATTGCCTTACATTTTTTTATTCTATTTTTTTTCTTGCTTTGACCCTGACTACATAACACGGTGGTATTACCGACAGATGACTGAGTGATAGTTGTGGACGTGTAAGATGTCCGTCCCCAGGGGTTGATGACACCCGGCACGGTTAGCGGCTGTTTGCAGACAATACGTCCAGTGTGTCCTCATAGTTTATAGCAGCCCTGTTAGACTGTTTATATACCACCCCTATACTCAGTATAGGTTATAGCAGTGGGCATCTTCTTACACCATAATTTGATAATCTTCTCAATAAGGACAACAACCAGATTGGACGAGATTCGGGGTCTAGGGTATTACCGGTAGGGGGAAGTGGGACATATGGGTGAGGTTTTCTATTATAAATAAAAGAAAAACCTTCATCTGATGAAAAACACACCCACACTCTTTAAATAGATCTTTAGAATTAGACCAAAAGTGTGAAAAGGGATTAGAGGCCTGTATATTTCACTTGCTGGACCAAAACACAATTATTGTCACGTTGCCAAACACTAAAAACACCATATTCTCACAGAATGAAAAGTACTCCAAGTATTGACCTCTATACATAGACCTCTGTCCCTCATTCTTTATTATCGACTTGTGTCCCCGTGGTAGCGTCCTCGTTGTGTAGAACCCATGTGTGGCCTACATCATGAGGCCTGAGTGGTGAGGCCTGTAGACTATCAGGGTACAATGCCCCCCTGTCCTACCTCTGTACATACCCTGCACGTTAGACATTCACTTGGTTTGAAGTCTCTGAGACTCAGGCTGAGTGTCTCCTCCTGTTGCTGTTCTATACACCACCACAGCTATATACGGGTCTCTGTGGTGTCGTCTCATGTTGGTTTGGGTCTGTGTGATGGACCCTCTGTACACAGGGTACCAGTGTTAGAACCATGTGACCCCTTTATCTCACAAGGTTCTCAGATATGCAGATAAAAGGGTCAGTAAAAGCTTTCACCATGAAACCCTAAAATGGCTTTAATGGATTTAAAGGCAGCATATATGTGAACGCTGCATTAGCCTTTTAAGGACGGTATAATGCCTCAATACATCATGCCAATGGTCATCATGCTGCATGAATGCAGCCCTGGAGAGTGACTCGGCAGAGCTGCATTCAAGTATCATGCCTACCCTACGGGATTGGGACACTCCCAAAGGGTTGGTAAGATGCACCAATGCAGTCCCATTGAGTCACTGGCCGGGGCTTGCATTTTAAAGACAAATGTCATGTTCTAGCGACATGCCGTCTGTAAAGAGATAATAACAAATGACCTTCATGCACCATGCTGCCCTTAAAGGGTTAGTCCTGTATATAAACTATCATTCTTAGTAAAATAAAGTTCACCCTCATTATTTAGTCCATGCTGAGAACTCAGGGACCTGCCCTCAGAAGGAATCCAGCTTATTTAGAGACTGCTAAACAAAGTGTGTCAAGAATTAAAAGTTGGGCGATAAAATAAACACACAACAGATGCTGCTGCCGGATTCAGGGTTACACACACATTTGGCAACCTCTGTTAATCAGAGACCCTCTGTATCTTATAAAGCACCATGCCCGGAGCCATGCCCTGACCCCCCCCCCCCCCCCCCCCAGCCCCTAGTCAGCTGGCAGGAGTTACTATACCCTTGGAACCTTATACTGGCAGCAGTTGTTGTAGGGATACCAGCATATAACCCTATACAGACCACATACTGTTTTAATATGTTGTGCCCTTTGTTGTCATGAATGCATCATGTGCGTTGATACACCTCGTGACAGGATTGATCGGAGGGTCAGCAAGAAGCATGAATGCAGCCGCGGTGAGTTACTCACCTGGCTTAAATTCATGCATCTTGCCGACAGAGGCTACACAGTTTTATGTGTATTAAAACACTCAGCAGCCTTTAGTGGGTATGGCTTGTTGTTGTCAGATAAGGGCTTCATGATAGTTCCCCTACTGTGGATGTGTAGCAATATCAGGGGTTCAGGATAGAAGGGAGGTATCTACCACTCCCAGTGTTGCCGGTAGCAGAAGGCTGCTTTATATCGGCATGATTGATACAGGCACACAGTGCGCAAGCCCTTGTTACAGTAAATAGGGTGATGAGGGTTTGTGGGGGCAGATTTCACTGTCATAGAGTCGACGCATGTTTATTGGGCTTCTAAGGGAAGGAACTTACAAAGTACCAGACTAACAAACCGCGTTCAATAATCTAAAAATAAAATGAAAAATAAAAATACATGCATAGCATTGATCCTCCACATTCCCCGGTGACTGCCCCCTCCCTATACCTCAGCCAGCAGCTAGCAGCACACAGTGGTTAATACTAGTCGACATTCAGCAGTTAATAGCCTCCTCCCCAGCCTTCTATAGACTCCTACATCCAGCTCCTATAAATAACAACACACACAGCTAACCCTGTAAGGACAGAAACATGCCTCAACTTTCATGTTCATATGTCGTTATGTTAAAGCAGTGCAGTACCATGTTATAATCATTTATGAAGCAATGAACTAAGAGGTTTTGATTGTAATAGTTGTATAAATACTGATGGTAGACGCTTCACTTCCTACCTGGTTATCTCGTGGAAGAACAGTGAGTGTATTGCTGATACTTTTAACCAGTTCAAATAAACACGTTTCAAAAAGTACCGGTGAGTTCCTCGCCTGCACTGCCATCCTGCATCAGGTTAACCCTACAGGAGTGTATCAACCACGTAGAGTTTTCATGATGCATGAGTGCAGCCCCAGCGACTTACTCACCGGCCTACATTCATGGATCATGTCCACTAAAACGCATAGTTTATTAAAGCATTACGCGGCCCTCACACAGTTAAATACCCGGTGTATTGTGTTCTGGGAGGTATTGTGAAGTGGTAATAGCGGAACACACAAAACATCCCTCAGTCACTTTACACACCAGCCGGAACTATTTCCCCTCACCGTAGTCCTATATCACTACACATGACGGACTACATTCTGTGGTATAGCAGTTTCCTGGTGGGGCTTTTTACCCCTATTTGACCCTCACATACAACACCAAGACCATATCACCCATACCGTAAAACCTCGCGTATAGCCTAACTTGCGTATAACCCCCAGTTTAAGCCGATGCTATAAGAGATCTGAGTATGGTGACTTTTAGTACTGTACCATATTAGCAAAAACGTGCATATAAGCCGCACCCTGACCATGGGCCGATGCTATAAGCTGCACCGCCGATCTGACTCGCGTACTAGCTGCGGCTTATATGCGAGGTTTTACGGTAACTGTAGATAACTCCATGAGGAACTACTTTCTGTGAGGTAGCTCCTTCCTAGTGGGACTTTTTACTGCTATCTGCCACTCACATGAGGGACTACATTCTGTGGTGTAGCTCCTTCCTATTGGGACACTTTACCCCTATCTGACCCTCACTTAGATGACTCCACATGAGGGACTACATTGTGTGATGTAGCCACTTCCCCTGCTGCTGTTTCTGGCTGAGTGCTGCGCCGGATGTGCTGCTGCTGGTTACTGTCTGGTTGTGGTGAGCACGCCGGGTACCAGTACAACAGATGGTGCCTCCCCCTACTGGGTGGACGCTGCACTACACAGTTCATGACCCTCAGAATCACTGTCCTCCTTCAGAATAGGGTAACATCTCTGTAGGCTCCCTGCAAACTGAACCAGGGGCCTACCCAGCTAGTGCCCCCAGAACCAGGGGCCTTTCGAGTGTCCTTTCCGCCAGTTCCCTCACAGTCGAGGCTTTCTGAATCTGTCTTCAGAACCAGAGCCTTTATAAAACCAGTGCCCTCAGAACCCATGTACATTATAACACTTGTGGTGACCAAGAATAGATATTGTCAAAACATGCCTACAATGATACTTGGAATGCAAGAACCGTATTAAATTTTGTTAAGGATGTCTCTGTTGTTTCAATGTGTATCTACTCTGACATGGGTCACCTGCATTGTTTTATAGCCCATGATGTACTCAGTCATTGCAGCTCCCTGCTGGTAGGCCTGCTGGTGCCACCAGTCTGTAGCGGCTCAGTAGCTCCCCCTAGTGGGTGGTGTGTAGTGTAGACACGTGCTACCAGGGGGCAGCACGGCGCTCTGCGTCTCAGGAAACACTCCTCTCTGCTCACCCAGGCTGCAGACTGCACTCAACACTGCCTTCCCACACTTGGCGAGTAACTCGCCATTGCTGCTTTTACGTATCATGCTGACTACGGGGTTGATACACTTCGGACATGACGGCATGATGCAAGCTGCAGCCTTGCAAATTGCGAGTAGACTGCCTGGGCTATTATTAAAAGGATCATAGGGCAGGTCAGGAAAAAATTCCCCGCCAGATACCTTAACTTTACCATTCATCCCATCCCTTTACCATTTAACTATCCCACTGAATTCACTTTGGCAGTTTGAATGACTTGTGACCGTGAAATGTCTCCACAGGACAGCTCTAGCTTTATACCACGGCCCACCCTCCTACTGAGAAGTACACATATGAATGTGTGAGAACATTTAACTCTAAATACTGCCCCCTCCCCCCCCCCCCCCCCGCCCCCCCAGTACCCGCCTCTCACACATCGAGTTGTGACCACTTAGTGTCAGAGCCTCACACCAGGGGGTGCCACCTGTGTGTAGGCTGAGGGTGAGCTCATGTAGCAGACTCCAGGTAGATATGTGACAGGAGAGGGGTATTAGGGGAGACATGGCCTTTATCCAGCACCTGGAGAGGTGGTGTTAGAGTGACAGGTGTCACACAGGAATAGACCTGATACACACAGAAACACCAACAGGGGTCAGGTATGGGCGGTGTCGTGTCGGTATCAGACGGTGAAGAGGCCGAGTAGTCCCCAGCCTGAGAACTGGACAAATCCTATCTAAAGAAAATGATCTGGAATTCTGGATCATTTTTTAATGAGGTCTAGAATGCCATTGAAAAAGTAATCCCCCACTGGGCCAGACGGTGATTGTACAGTCGTACACTCGAGGCTGAGTAGTCGGTCCTCAAGTCGTGAATGCACAGCTTCACGAATAGTGATGACAATTGACAATTTGGCTACAAGGGACAAACCTACTTCTTTAAATTGACAAGGGACAAGACCTATTTCTTAGATTCGACAAGGGACATTGACATTTCTTAGGATCCACAATTACCTTATTTGAGATTTTTTTAAATGTACGAAAATTCTCATGTATCTGATTATGGCGAGTCTACTTCAAATTATGGTAAATTCCTGCGTACAGCCCGCAGGTTGTACGCGAATCAGACTCAGCTTTGATTTGATGCCAAACATCCAAGTGTGGGTTCGACGCGTGGGTTGATGGCACCCCAGAGGCTATTGCCGACTATGGCTAAAATATGATGAATCCTTTTTGGCCAATTTGGTGGTGTCGATCCTGTCATAAACAGACGCAGACAATCAGCATCATCACCGTGACCTGACAAGGTCACAAGGTCAATGTGACAGACAATGGTAAGGTCAAACAGTCAAACGCTGACAAGGTCAAACCGTCTACTTGTGGTCTAGGGCTGTTCTATAATCATGTGACCAGACATGTTTAATGGTACAGGCACATATACCACACGCGAGGTGAAGGGTGCATCTTTGTAGGCCTGACAAAGTAATAGTCTCATGTCTGTAGGCCCTTTTACAGTGTAGGGGGCGAGGCTCAGGGCCAATAAACATCGAAGTGACCAGAAACAGCGAGACTAAAAACAGCATCAACTCCACCCCTCAGATTGGTATTTGGAAATAGTTCCATTGGAAGGATTGGTAACACGTTGTGACACAGCCTCCTATCTAGACTTGATCAGATCTGTATAGTATGGTGTACTCAGACCTCCTCCTGCCTTACCCCAACTCAGACAGTCACCCCATAGGCGGGGATGGTAGGCAGTCAACCACCCATACGTTAGAGGTTGCCGACAGGAGATGTGAGGCTGTGTCTAACACTGGTACATATTTACATACAGAGTGGGAGGGGAACAAGTGGTAGCAGACATACCCTGGGTACCCTACACAACCCCAGTCAGCTACAACCCCAGCTGTCATGTTAAGATGTAGAGAGAAGCCTGACTCGGCACAACTGCAGCTGTGTTTGTGTGTTGGTGTACGTAATGTTATGGCCTCTCTAGAGGACATTTGGCAGCTGAGGTCCCTGAGGTGTATCTTGAACAAGGATATGGAGACAAGAAAATTTACTTTGAAAAAATGATATGAAATATAAACTTGTGTCATGAACAGTGCCCATAACCCCCTCAGTCAACTGTAGAGTGTAGGGAGTGTAGAGGGGTCTCACCCATAGGTCGGAAAGTCGCCGAAATTAAGGGCTCCAGGTCGCAAAGTCGCTTTTTAGACCATTTTTATTTAGCCAAATTTCTCCAAAGGTCGCCAGGTCGCTTAAATTATTGTACCAGGTCGCCGGGTCGCCTGGAAAACGGCCCAGGTCGCCAGGTCGCTTTTGACTCATCTGAACCCACGGTGTAGACAGGAACAGTGTATTACGGTAACAATAGCACAGCCCAGATGTACGGTACAGAAGACAGAGTAAAGTGTGTTGGTGTAGTCATGTCAACATAAACACTAACACTAGGTAGGAGCCTGCAGTCCTGCAGAACAGGAGGTGGGACACATACTGAATGAGTTGTCGTAATGTCTGTAAAAATTATTTGAAGAAATCTGAAGTGTAGAGTTGGTACATGTATTAGGAGGCAGTCCCGTGCCTGTCTACATATCTACCGGTACATGCACTATTTGTTCTTTAAAAAAGAAGCTGAGGTTTACGATAACATGTAAAAAGAAAACGGAGAAATGTTTTTGATCTTCAAGAAAGTATACTTTCGCAAACGCGTCGTGAATGACCAAGGTTTGTAAAAATACAGAAGTAAATCGGTGAAGTAGGTTACTATAGAGATATAGAGAGACTAAAAACAGCAGCCCCTCCCCCTTGTCCCCCATATATCTCGGCGTTATCTGCCCCCTACCGGCCGAGGCAGACATAACACGGCTATATACAGCTGTAGCACGTCGTGCTGTGGAGGCAGCCATCTTGGTTCTTGTTGTCGCTGGTTACTACAGGTAGGCAGGTCTCACAGCAAATAGCAAAATAAATACAATATCGATTTCTTTCTTGGCTCATACATTTATCCCAATTAAAAAAAAAAATGTTTTAAACAATATCAAATTGACACCTTTCTAAGGGATAATTGCCCCCTACCCTAGATAAGGCGGACAGTGCGTCTCCCTGTGATGCTTTAGCTGAAAAGTCAAAGCTAGGACAAAAGAGGCAAAGTTTCTCTTGACCTTTTATATTAAATGAGAAATTGTTCTGTCCTTAACGTTTTCTGGATGTCTTCTACATTGAATGTGTGTACAAGGTCATGTCATTGAACCTGATCGGTACTCCAGACGTTGTAGAAATAAGTACTAACACCCCCCCCCCCCCGGTGTGTGTGTGTGAGTAGGTGGTGTAACCATGGTAACGGTATCCAGGAGACGCCACACGGCTGCCGGAAGTGACGTCAGGAGGGGGCAGCAAGGGCAAGGTCAGCCCCTCACAGTGGGAATAAACACGGTGTGTCAGATCCCTGCCTCTCTACGTCAGTCTGTCCCCCAGTAAACGGCAGCGTCTCTACCTGCGTCTCTACCTGCGTCCAGGTGCTACGGCCATTAATAACGTCTTAATGTGGGTACATCTGGAAGACATTGAGATGGTTTGCTGCAAGTAAACAAAGCTGTTAAACCATGGTGACTGCTCTATGATATATTGCACTAATAACATGTGTCATAAAAACACTTGGAGACAACACATGTAATTGAGACAATCAAACAACTTGTTGTTGAATTTGGCAGCGTCTCATGCTATTTCTGACAGAAGTTTGCAAGTTTCTAACAGGGAGAGTACATGGCACCTTAAGGGCCGCACAGTGCTTCAACGTGTTGGTCGTTATGATGCATGAATGCAGACCTGGTGAGTCTATTCGCCAGTACTGCGTTTTGCCATCACATATGCCAAACCACTGAAGGTGTATCAACCCGCAGGCCTGCATTTATCGTAAAACCTCATGTACAAGTCGCGGCTAGTACGCGAGTCAGATCGTCAGTGCGGCTTATAGGATAGGCCCAGAGTCTAGGTGCAGCTTATAAGAAAGTTTTTGCTGCCATAGTACAGTACTAAAGTCACCATAATCAGATCTCTGGTGCGGCTTATAGGATCAGCCCAAAGTCTAGGTGCAGCTTATACGCGATGTTTTACGGTATGCATTATAAAGATATTATGAAAGGGTTAACAGTGCATCCCCGTCACAGAGCGCTACCTTCAGCAAACAACACGTTATTACACATCATACAACAACTTGTAATGGGGCACCATTACCTAAAGGGGAGTCATGGGGGAGGGGTCACTGGTCATAGGGAACCTTTGAGGAATTATACAAACGGTGGGAATAACAGTCGGCAACTGTAAACAACTGTAATGACAGTTAACGAGTTTAAAGTTTTACCTTTCTTCATTTCTATTCAAGAATCTTGAGCTATGTCCAATATTCATGATACTTCAGACGCGGACGTTGATAATTATAGCAAAAAAGTAAAATGCAGTGATAAATCACTGAGTTTTATTGGTGAACATTAATAAAAAAAAAACAATAAATAGACAAGTCAAGTCTGTTGTTGCCAGATGAAACAACAAGACTAATTGTATTATTTAATATAGGTGGGTTTTTTCACCTCCTGCAGATGTCTAGTTTATACCCGGTAGGTGATATGATATAGTATGCAGCTTTAACTCATGGTATGGCTTATACGCGAGTTAGGCTTATACGCGAGGTTTTACGGTAGTGTTTGAGATGAGAGATGTCCCTGTGTAAGAAGACTGAGTGTGTTATGTGTGAGGGAGTACCGCCAGGTGTGTCATTAGTATGCAGGTGAGGTACTCACCTCCACAATATCACCCTTCATACACCACCCCCACCTGTATACCCCCCTTCCAACATACCCCCCCCCCCCACACACACACACACGGCGAACCCTACAGAATATAGCCTAGAATATACGACTCGGTGTACCAGGATCTCAGGTCATTCACCTACCCGGTAGATACTATCAACATAAATAAAGGGAAATACAATACAATACAGAAATAAAATAAAGAGGTGTGTCTCATGCCAAAGAAAAAGTTATCAAATGTAGGCCAGGTTGGGAAAATCTCTTATTTTCTTCTTTCAACTTAAAAGTACTGGGAAGATTCTGTTAAATGTTCATGTCCAATCAACAACTAAAATACTCGAAATTGTCCTTAAAAAGTTGTTTCTTTGTGTTGCAAAACTTTCTAAAGAAATCTCTTGGATTGGCCCTGTATTAGCTAGGTTAGGTCAGTTACCTGAAGCACTGCTCTGTTTCCCCCCCCCCCCCCCCCCCCGTGTACACAGACCTGAGGCTGTTACTGTAACATCCCCCTGAGTGGCAGCTCGTGGTGGGAGACATCAGGGTAAAAACAGGCCCAATTCATGAAGAATAATGTACCTATTGTTAGAGACACCAGAGTAAATTAGATGTAACTGAATAGAAAAGGTCGACATTTCTAGGCGTATTTTGAGAAGCATGTGTACTCTGCACTACTCGTGGTGCCCTCGGCAAAGTTATTATCAAATTTCGCCTTACCCTGGTAAGTCTCATTTCATTTCACAATGAAATGGATCAATATGAAATGAAAAAATGATGATTTTCTACCGGTAATCTGTTTCGGTGAATGTCCTACATGATAATTTCTACTGTCAAATGCCTATAGATATCCTCTGCCGATTTTAGTACCAAGTAATTTTACCATGTTGCATTTAGCAGTGAGGGCCCTTCAAAAGGCCTGTACAAGGAGGGGGGTGTAGCGTTCCATCCTTCAGTGTGTGTGCAGTGTGTGTAGTATGTGTGCAGTGTGTGTGTGTGTGTAGGTTGTCAGACCCCATCACTCACCAATAAGTGTCGTGTTTTTGTACCTCTGTGAGCAGAATACTGTATGGAGGAGAGACAATTCCCCAACATAGAACCAACATTGAACCTAGTAGAGTATGTACCGTATACACACAGTATCTATACAGTAATGTGAGAAAAAAAGGGGTTGAGAAGGTGAAGGGGGTGGGGGGGGGGGTCTAGCAAACACCAAAATTCTGAAACTTTATATTAGACAAATTTGGGGGGAAAACATCTTCTAATCTTTATAGTGAGTTTAGCGGTTCCTGTCTTGACTGTCTTCATCCCTACTGACAAGGATGACATTCGTCTATCATCTTAAGGCAGCAGGGCGTATAACCCTTCCTCAATTCTCTGAGTCTATGAGCCCGGCATACTGCATGAATACAGCACCAGCCAGTTACTAAATTAGCAGGACCACATCCATGAATTATACATGATGTAGAGAAAAGGGCATAGTTCACTGCCCTCAGGGGGTTAATGTTAATGTGATTGCGGCCTGTGTGGGCTGCCTGTCACCCCCCCCCCCCCCGTACACTGCCCAGTGGGGCATGACTCAGCACCAGACGCAGACACTGCCTCACACGGAGCTGCTCCCCTATTATCGCTCACCGACTGCTCAGTCAGCTGTTTACCTACAGCTATAGGCTGTCTCTGTGCACTTTGTGGTATGGTACCCACTGTCACATACCTGTAGTAGTCAGCCTGGACACTGCCACTGACTGATGTAATATAGTGACTGTAATCTAGAGATTACCGTCACTATATTTTTCAGTGATAAATTGATTAACAGATTTAGATATGTTGTTAGTTGATTAGACTCAGACCTTAATATGCTTAATCAAGTTAATGGTCGTGCTGAAATGTTAGCATGTTGAGGGGTCCTCATGTTCTGTACAAACTACAAAGCCCTGACACAGGCTCTCACTGTGACATCTTCAGCCTTGAGTCCTACAGGTGTCTGGGGACATGTGTCATCACTCCTCCCCCTCCCCCCCCCCGGGGTGGGCACTGAGTCTTTAAGGGTAGATAGCAACTGCCGCCCTACCGCCCTACTTTTCAGAGGATGGGAGATTTGACCGCCCTACTCTTCAGATGTTGCAGGATTTGACCGCCCTACTTCTCAGAGGTTGTGAGGTTTGAGTGCCCTATGTATGTGGATAGTCTTTACATGGACTGCCCTTTTCCAACCCACTGTGGCTGTTAGCTCATAATTTTGCACAAATTCAATTTTATTCATCCCTTTTAGCAAGAAAACATAGTCAATTAAATGTTTGGTTTTTGACCGCCCTACTAATCAGGGCTTGGACGACATATGACCGCCCCCCTTTTTGGGATATAATGGAAATTCACCGCCACCGTTTTTCATAGTCGTGCTGCAGTAGTTATCCAATACATGGTGGAGTGCCCCCCCCCCCCCGGGCTCTCCCCCCACCGCTGCTGCTGTATGTGACCTCAGTGTGAGTCACAGTCAATACCGCCTCAGGCTGGAGATTGTTCTCAACTCCAAATCAGGGTAAAATGATGCCCAGATGATGAAAGAAGTACAGCCAGACTGATGACGACATCTTCCCATGTGTGTGTGACGTCATAATGACACAATACCACTGACGTCACCACCTACGTCACTCAGTCTCCCCCCACCTACTCCCCAGTGTACCTCTTAGCTCTGTATACTGCAATATTGGTGGTGGCTGAAGTCTGACTCTGTATTGATTAGTGTAGTCGTGCAGCATTCCCCCAACAGGCTGTGGGAGAGTTCACTAAGTATTAACCGTTGCTGTCGGGTCTGGTGCTGTCAGGTCTTGCTGTCGGGTCCGGTGCTGTCGGGTCTGGTGCTGTCGGGTCTGGTGCTGTCAGGTCTTGCTGTCGGGTTTGGTGCTGTCATGTCCGGTGCTGGTGGGTCCAGTGCTGTCGGGTCTGGTGCTGTCAGGTCTGGTGCTGTCGGGTCTGGTGCTGTCGGGTCTGGTGCTGTCAAGTCAGGTGCTGTCATGTCCGGTGCTGTCGGGTCTGGTGCTGTCGGGTCTGGTGCTGTCGGGTCTGGTGCTGTCAAGTCAGGTGCTGTCATGTCCGGTGCTGTCGGGTCTGGTGCTGTTGAGTCCGGTCAAGTCCGGTGCTGTTGAGTCTGGTCAAGTCCGGTACCGCCGCTCCGGTACTTTTATTGCAGCGATGTGCGCAGGTTGTACTGATGGCAGCAGTTGTGTCTTGTGTTACCTCACAGACGGTCAATGCAGCAGCAGCAGCAGCAGCAGCAGCAGCAGCAGCAGCAGCAGCAGCAGCAGCAGCAGCAAGCTGGTTCTTACATCATGCAGTATAACTCTAACCTGGTGTACATGTATGAACATAAACAACTGCATTATATCCCCAGTGTGTATGTATACATGTAGGCTACACTGGTACTGTCTGTACTTGGAGCTGACACAAATAACTCCTATAGATACAGCTACATACAGACCTACAGACAAGAAGAAGGCATTTAAAACTGTACTTACATTTACATGTTAAATCAGGGGTAGACCCAGGAATTTGAAAAGGAGGGGTCCTCCAAAAACGAAATTACTGCAAAGTGTCGCGCTGCGAGTCGGGGCAAATCAAAATATTATATGTTAGAAAAATCTGCCTGGGACCCCCAACCCCCTGGAACCGCCCCTGACTGTTTATAGACTTAGACAGAACCAATTTCATGGCCAAAACAATGACACAGTAAAATTCATTATACTGTAATCGCCCTTGGGTGTTGTGCTATTTGAAAGTGTACGAAAGAAAACCCCGTCTAATGAAATAGATAAATAAACCATGTTTGATCACCATAGTGTAGTCACTGAAGGCATGTAGAGGTGTGTTGCCTTGGTTACAGTAAGGGGCACGTCCTGCTGTGTGTAGAGGACAGTGAGGGGGTGGCAGCCCTGCCTTCTGTATCCCCTTATATCCTGTATAGGGTGTAGAGGACAGTGAGGGGGGTGGCAGCCCTGCCTTCTATATCCCCTTATATCCTGTATAGGGTGTAGAGGACAGTGAGGGGGGTGGCAGCCCTGCCTTCTATATCCCCTTATATCCTGTATAGGGTGTAGAGGACAGTGAGGGGGGTGGCAGCCCTGCCTTCTATATCCCCTTATATCCTGTATAGGGTGTAGAGGACAGTGAGGGGGTGGCAGCCCTGCCTTCTGTATCCCCTTATATCCTGTATAGGGTGTAGAGGACAGTGAGGGGGTGGCAGCCCTGCCTTCTGTATCCCCTTATATCCTGTATAGTGTGTAGAGGACAGTGAGGGGGTGGCAGCCCTGCCTTCTGTATCCCCTTATAGCCTGTATAGGGTGTAGAGGACAGTGAGGGGGGTGGCAGCCATGCCTTCTGTATCCCCCCCCCCCCCTATATCCTGTATAGCGTGTAGAGGACAGTGAGGGGGGTGGCAGCCCTGCCTTCTGTATCCCCCCTATATCCTGTACAGGGTGTGGAGGACAGTGAGGGGGGTGGCAGCCCTGCCTTCTGTATCCCCCTTATAGCCTGTATAGGGTGTGGAGGACAGTGAGGGGGGTGACAGCCCTGCCTTCTGTATCCCCCTATAGCCTGTATAGTGTGTAGAGGACAGTGAGGGGGGTGGCAGCCCTGCCTTCTGTATCCCCCTATAGCCTGTATAGGGTGTGGAGGACAGTGAGGGGGGTGACAGCCCTGCCTTCTGTATCCCCCTATAGCCTGTATAGTGTGTAGAGGACAGTGAGGGGGGTGGCAGCCCTGCCTTCTGTATCCCCCTATAGCCTGTATAGTGTGTAGAGGACAGTGAGGGGGTGGCAGCCCTGCCTTCTGTATCCCCCTTATATCCTGTATAGGGTGATATATATTGACATAAATCTCTGCTGTACACACATAATACCCGGTCCTAGTCAGGATTACGGCACATAGTGTGTGTGTCTGTGTCTGTCTGACACCCTGACAAGGATGCACCCTTATACAGCGACACCTCGATAGTCCATCCACCTTTGTATCAGAAAAAAAGACGGCCGGATGTTGAATCTACTGTAAATGTAGATGTTTTAGCGTGTGTACATTTTTGCAAAGTTGCTTTTTTTTAAAAGGTACAATTTGGCATGTATTAAAAGTCACTGATTTCCGAAATTTGGCACTTTAATTCAATACATAATTTTCACGGATTTATAAAATCTGAAAATCATGAAAATGTGTACAGTGCGAAAATATCTACGTTAACAGTACCCGATAATAAATGCATATTTATATATACGCTTTTGTATATAACTGTCTCTGGCAACAGTAGTCCTGCAGGGCAGAGCCCCCGTCAAATTGAGGAGAGCCCAGCGCTGTATCGTGGAATTAATATAGTCAGGGAAATTAATAGGACATACATTACTCTAGAGCATCAGTCCATGGGTATAAAATAAAGTACAACAAGACCCCAGGATGAGTGCAGCTAGGTCACTGTGTGTGTGTCGGGGGGGGGTGTAGGTCAGTGTTGTGTCTAGGTCCTGGACCAGACATAACCGTTTGGCCGACAACCGGAGATTAACAATATACTGTGTATAATAACGCGGAATAATACAAGCAACACGAAATATTTTTACTGCGTGATACTGCTATTCTAAGCAAAATTTAAAGTTGATTTATGACCTTGTTCAGCACCTTGAAGCAACTTCAAGCCATTCTCCCTGGATTAAAGTTTGTGTAAATTTGCTTCATGCTGCTTTTAAAAGGCCATTAATCAACTTCAGTTTGTGCCTAAAGTTACTTAAATTGGATGGGTCATGCAGTGTTCTATCATCGAGATGATTTGGTAAATAGATGCAGTTAAAATAAAAAGAGAAACGTAACTCTAATGATGATAATAGCCTCAATCAACATTGTAAAAGAACCTAAGCAATGCAGATCATGACACCATAGTAAAATAGCAGTACTACATCTCCTACAACCCATCCACTGACTTCTCTGAATCTCAAGTTTCCCCACCACTCATACAACATGTATAAAGCTAGGGCCTCTAGGTAGACTACCACCTAACCACCACATACCGAGCAGGAAATTGTAGCACCAGCTACAAGTATTACAAGAATTCCACCACCACCCCCCCCCCCCACAGGTAGCCAGGTCTCAGTGCCTCCTGTTGTTGTGGAGGTTGTAGAGGCTGTAGGTACAGGTAGGGAGGGAGCTGTGTAGCCTCAGGGGGTTAAAGTAGTGCCTGCAGGATGTAGGCAGCCCCCTTGTAGATGAATACTGATACCATTATAAGCACCCACATGTTAGCACACACCATTCACAAACAGTTTAAAACTATATCTGAAACATGTTGGTCAATAATCTAGCCACAGATGAGTCGCCAACAGCGCAGAGATGTACTATAGTCGCCCCAGCCTCACCTAGAGCTCCTCACAGATGTACTATAGTACCCCCCCCCCCTGCCTCACCTAGAGCTCCTCACAGATGTACTATAGTACCCCCCCCTGCCTCACCTAGAGCTCCTCACAGATGTACTATAGTACCCCCCCCCTGCCTCACC
This sequence comes from Harmothoe impar, assembly GCA_947462335.1. Taxonomy (NCBI): domain Eukaryota; kingdom Metazoa; phylum Annelida; class Polychaeta; order Phyllodocida; family Polynoidae; genus Harmothoe; species Harmothoe impar. The sequence goes on from OX381714.1 coordinate 65,161,070, forward strand.
TAGAGCTCCTCACAGATGTACTATAGTACCCCCCCCCCTGCCTCACCTAGAGCTCCTCACAGATGTACTATAGTACCCCCCCCCCCTGCCTCACCTAGAGCTCCTCACAGATGTACTATAGTACCCCCCCCCTGCCTCACCTAGAGCTCCTCACAGATGTACTATAGTACCCCCCCCCCTGCCTCACCTAGAGCTCCTCACAGATGTACTATAGTACCCCCCCTGCCTCACCTAGAGCTCCTCACAGATGTACTATAGTACCCCCCCCCTGCCTCACCTAGAGCTGCTCACAGATGTACTATAGTACCCCCCCCCCCTGCCTCACCTAGAGCTGCTCACAGATGTACTATAGTACCCCCCCCCCTGCCTCACCTAGAGCTGCTCACAGATGTACTATAGTACCCCCCCCCCTGCCTCACCTAGAGCTGCTCACAGATGTACTATAGTACCCCCCCCCCCTGCCTCACCTAGAGCTGCTCACAGATGTACTATAGTACCCCCCCCCCCTGCCTCACCTAGAGCTCCTCACAGATGTACTATAGTACCCCCCCCCCTGCCTCACCTAGAGCTCCTCACAGATGTACTATAGTACCCCCCCCTGCCTCACCTAGAGCTCCTCACAGATGTACTATAGTACCCCCCCCCCTGCCTCACCTAGAGCTGCTCACAGATGTACTATAGTACCCCCCCCTGCCTCACCTAGAGCTCCTCACAGATGTACTATAGTACCCCCCCCCCTGCCTCACCTAGAGCTGCTCACAGATGTACTATAGTACCCCCCCCCTGCCTCACCTAGAGCTCCTCACAGATGTACTATAGTACCCCCCCCCCTGCCTCACCTAGAGCTCCTCACAGATGTACTATAGTACCCCCCCCCCCTGCCTCACCTAGAGCTGCTCACAGATGTACTATAGTACCCCCCCCTGCCTCACCTAGAGCTCCTCACAGATGTACTATAGTACCCCCCCCCCCTGCCTCACCTAGAGCTCCTCACAGATGTACTATAGTACCCCCCCCCTGCCTCACCTAGAGCCTCGCTCACAGATGTACTATAGTACCCCCCCCCTGCCTCACCTAGAGCTGCTCACAGATGTACTATAGTACCCCCCCCCCTGCCTCACCTAGAGCTGCTCACAGATGTACTATAGTACCCCCCCCCCCTGCCTCACCTAGAGCTCTCACAGATGTACTATAGTACCCCCCCTGCCTCACCTAGAGCTCCTCACAGATGTACTATAGTACCCCCCCCCCCTGCCTCACCTAGAGCTCCTCACAGATGTACTATAGTACCCCCCCCCCTGCCTCACCTAGAGCTCCTCACAGATGTACTATAGTACCCCCCCCCTGCCTCACCTAGAGCTCTCACAGATGTACTATAGTACCCCCCCCCTGCCTCACCTAGAGCTCTCACAGATGTACTATAGTACCCCCCCCCCCTGCCTCACCTAGAGCTCCTCACAGATGTACTATAGTACCCCCCCCCCTCCTCACCTAGAGCTGCTCACAGATGTACTATAGTACCCCCCCCTGCCTCACCTAGAGCTCCTCACAGATGTACTATAGTACCCCCCCCCTGCCTCACCTAGAGCTCCTCACAGATGTACTATAGTACCCCCCCCTAGTACCCCCCCCCCTGCCTCACCTAGAGCTCCTCACAGATGTACTATAGTACCCCCCCCTGCCTCACCTAGAGCTCCTCACAGATGTACTATAGTACCCCCCCCCCCCTGCCTCACCTAGAGCTCCTCACAGATGTACTATAGTACCCCCCCTGCCTCACCTAGAGCTCCTCACAGATGTACTATAGTACCCCCCCCCTGCCTCACCTAGAGCTGCTCACAGATGTACTATAGTACCCCCCCCCCTGCCTCACCTAGAGCTCCTCACAGATGTACTATAGTACCCCCCCCTGCCTCACCTAGAGCTCCTCACAGATGTACTATAGTACCCCCCCCCTGCCTCACCTAGAGCTGCTCACAGATGTACTATAGTACCCCCCCCCCCCTGCCTCACCTAGAGCTGCTCACAGATGTACTATAGTACCCCCCCCCTGCCTCACCTAGAGCTGCTCACAGATGTACTATAGTACCCCCCCCCCCTGCCTCACCTAGAGCTCCTCACAGATGTACTATAGTACCCCCCCCCCCTGCCTCACCTAGAGCTCCTCACAGATGTACTATAGTACCCCCCCTGCCTCACCTAGAGCTCCTCACAGATGTACTATAGTACCCCCCCCCCCTGCCTCACCTAGAGCTCCTCACAGATGTACTATAGTACCCCCCCCCTGCCTCACCTAGAGCTCCTCACAGATGTACTATAGTACCCCCCCCTGCCTCACCTAGAGCTCCTCACAGATGTACTATAGTACCCCCCCCCCTGCCTCACCTAGAGCTGCTCACAGATGTACTATAGTACCCCCCCCCCTGCCTCACCTAGAGCTGCTCACAGATGTACTATAGTACCCCCCCCCCCCCTGCCTCACCTAGAGCTCCTCACAGATGTACCTTGGCACATGGCAGGTATAAAAGGATCCTACTGCCATCAAACCGCCGCCCACCATGCTCCTCCTGCCCCCCCCCCCCCCCCCACACACACACACTTTCACCAAGCCCCTCTTCCTCCCACCAGCTGTGCACATTACTGTTATATCGCTGTAGGCTGTGTGTGTGTGGGGGGGGGGGGGGGGGGGCTGGGAGTCTGAGGTAGATTTACGTCGTTGTTAAAAGGTGTAGAACACTACTACAGACTTACCTACTGTAAACAATGGGAACAGGGAGAAGTGCAGCAACAAGGCACCAGCTTCAACAATAACCAGCAGTAGTTACACACTAGTTACTGACTTATAGAGGTAAAATCTATATCCACTTGGGTGAAACCTGTGATGTGACCAACCACCTAGTAGGCCTACCGGAGATACGGTAGTAAAGTAGAGAGCTCCATGTCCACAGGACTGATACAACATCTATAAAATATGACAGAGGTCAATACTGCGACTGCAATCATATCTGCAGAGCAGAAGCAACATACTAGAACCCAGCACAGAGTTTACAGAAAATATCAGCCACTGTAGGCATCTGCATCTAACCCTATCCCTGCCATCATCCCGGAGACAGGGTGTAGCAGCAATAACATACTTTCTGGTTCCAGTTTTGGTCTCAAACTACCGGTAGAGATTGCCCAAACCCAACAAAATGAGTTCAAGGTCATAGTGGTTGTTACCAGAGCCTTCATGTGGAAGGATTTAAGAACAGCAATAACACACCCCCTGCCACCTGCACAGAGACAGGGTATAGCAGCAATGACATCTTCACAGCAGCAGCACACCCCCAGCCACCATCCAGAGTTAGAGTATAGCACCAATAACAGCAGTAAACTAAGGATCTAACCACCCCTGCCACATACACAGACACAGGGTATAGCACCAATAACAGCAGCAGCAGCAACTCTGCCATCTACCAGTCTACACCACCCCTGCCACCAGTCCAGAGACGGAGTATAGCACCAATAACAGCAGCAGCAGCAGCGTCCACAGACGGAGTTCAGACAGCGGACAGCACAGTCCGGTCTCCTACCGTCTGTCTGCAGTTCTTGTACACACCTCTATACTATACAGTACTGACAGTGTACCGCTATACTATACTACAGTACAACACTGACAGCACTACACACTGACAGCACACGCGGTGGTATAAGCAGCACACACTGTCATACCTAGCACACACACACAGGAGGACGTCAGTATAAGGAGCCATGTGGGGCACCCTGATACAGTCTAACTGTAGTGGTTGATGACTCAGCCGTGGGAGGTACGGCAGGAGCACGGCGGGGGCGGGGCTGCATCTACACTCTACACACCACCACCACTACAGGACAGGCACTGAGGTATACTGGATTCTGGATGGACACTCTCCCACTGTGGGACATAGCTCATCATGTGGACTACGTGATATGACATGAGTCAGTCCTGCTACATGTACCAGTAGGCAGTAAGGGCTCTAGTCTCCTCTAGTAAGTAGCACAGCCTCCATAGCACCCAGTGTCACAGGAGGAGGAGGATGCTAGACGCTGTGTGTGACCCTCACCACCATCCTCTGGTCGTCCTACCAGTAGCAGTGCAGCGACTAGCGGTGACTTGTACCTCTGTACTACCACTCCATCTCTCCATGTAGAGAACTCCCACCGTACAGTGAGTAGCAGTGACTCTGTACTACCTCTACAACTCTTCTGTCCATGTAGAGAGAACTCCCACTGAGTGTCAGGTCTCTAGTCTATACTGTGGTAGCTGTGTGACCCTGTGACAGCGGTGCTGACCACCGTGGAGGCGTGTACAGTGTACTGTATGGATCGGGACCAGCAGGAGGAGGCAGTAACGGTAACAGAGCTGTGGGTGACTGGATGAGGTGTGACATGACTCTATAAGCAGCCAGCAGCCGGTGGTATAGTCCCCATACACCGTACTACTCCCACACACCAGCCACAGTTGTAGTACCAGCCCTGTAGTTATACCTCCATACAGTCACACACACCAGTCACAGGTTCCTCCTACACCCCAGTGTTCACACACACGGTGTGAAGGTGTGACAGCTGCAGGAGGGGAAGGTGTGGGTGTGTCCTACATGTAGTGCTTCCTCCAGGGTGTGGGTGTGACTTGTAGCAGCTGGAGGTGTGACCCCCGGGGGTGTGACACAACCCCCACAAAGTACCACCACTACAGTAAAATACCACATACTGTAGTGGTGACTGTGGAGGACACCTACACACAGGGACCTCACATACCCCTCCAGTACTGCACTGACAACTGGAATACCTGACTCTCTCACTCCCAGGTTGTAACTGATGTGTCCTACAGCATCTATAGCATCTACTGATCTAGGATGTAGATAACATCTCCATAAAGGACCACATATCTCCAATGGTGACTGGAGAGTAGTAGACCTACACACAGGGACCTCACATACCCCTACAGGGCCTATAGTACTGCACTCACTACTGGAGTACCTGACTCTTTCCTCCCAGTGTCCCACCCTGGTGCTAAGAGGACAGTGCCTGGGGTGCATCCTGGACTACATCTAGTCCACATTACCATAGAAAGACACATTGCACTACTTGTCTCAGATTGATGTGACATCCACATCCCAGTACAGACTACTACAAGTGACACTCTAGACGCTGTAACTGATCTCCTACAGCATCTATAGGATGTAGATAGGATCTACAGGGAGTCTACTGATGATCTACTGATCTAGGATGTAGATAAGATCTCCAGTGAGCACCAGTCTACTGATCCCCTCCCCCACCTACCCCCCCCCCCCCCCCCCGGCAGTGTTTACACACGGACCTGGACCACTTTCACACCTGACTGGGCGCTGTCTGATCTGTGTAACCCGAGTCACATCTCACATCAGGATACCATGGTGTGAGACCAGCCTGGTTTAAAGGGATTAAAGGTGAACTTCACAGGGGACTGGAAGGCAGATAATCAGCTCTAATCTCCTACACACAGCTTCAGAGGCATCACCTCAGTGTTTGGATGTCATAGAGCAGCCTGAGGGACTGGTGTTTATCTACCACCTATAGTCTATACACCACCCCCTGTACATAGATACCCATACAGAGGCGGCACTCTGTAGGGCCCTGTGTGTTATAAGGCTGAGAGCTACTCGTGAGTTGACCCCATGGTGACCCACTGACCTACATAGACCCCAGGAGCAGGTCACCTTGTGTGTCCACATTACACCCTAGGTACAGCTCTGTAGGAGTCTAGCACCAATACTGTAGGAGTCTACCTGAGTGTAGCACCAACTCTGTCCTCCCACCAGCAGGTCGTGAACCCGGTATAGAGCCCGGAGTCAGGCCCTGAGGCTGAGCAGCTCACACAGGCCGTGACCTACTTGTGGGAGCCACCCCTCTCTACTCACTCACACACCCACACACCACACACACACACACACACACACACACACACACACACACGGCCCCTAGCCCTGTGTGAGTAGGAGGCAGAGCACCAAGTAGGGCCTGCTCTGTGTAGCTCTGTGTAGTGAGTGAGTCCCTGCCCACAGGAGCAGCTCACCTATACTAGAGTACAGAGCTCTGAGCAGCTCATATATACCTGGATTACAACTACAGGATATATCCCACCAGTACTGTACCATAGGAGTTAGTACCACCAGGAGTTAGTCTGTGTGAGGTTATACACCATACCAATGTGTGAGGAGCAGCTCAGGGCGGAGGGAGCAGCTCAGGGGGACCTCACCTAGTGAGCAGCTCACCCTACATACATACACCCTGTACATACCTCCTCCACCCCTGTGGGGCCTCCTCTATACTGTAGTATAGGAGGAGGAGCAGCCGAGGGGTAGCAGGCTGGGCCTCTACTTACATACACAACTTTGGATTCATGTGTGGGCTACCAGTGCTCAACAGTAGCAGGAAATAATTTTATTTAAACTATTTCACCTATTTCAGATGTTATTTCTCGACACCTTGATCCGCGATAGCATCCTGACGATGAGGATCACGGGAGGACAAGACCAATTGGTCCCTCATCTTCTCTAAAACTCTACATCCATACGTCTAATATATACCCTGTAGGAGTATTAGACTTATACCCCGGTAGAGGAGTAGCTGAGTCCCTCCCCGCGGGGCGGTCTCCTTACATACAGCTTAGAGCAGCTCCTGAGCTGCTCCCACTACCAGGAGTCTATATATAGCACCCCTAGGTAACATCCAAGATGGAGGACGGCAGCAGGAAGAAGGTGATCTCTATCAGTCTGGGAGGTCGTAGCGGGCCCACCCCGTCCATCGAGATCCACCGGAGTGCCGGCGGGGGGTTCGAGGTCCGCGAGGTGCAGGCCAAGCCCCCGAGGATCGAGATGCCTCGCCACCAGCACTCGCGGTTCTCCGGGTTCACGCGGTTAGAGCCCGTGAACCTGGACTGGCAGTCGCCGTGGTCGCGGCTCATGATGCCGCACCAGGCCCCCACGCTGCCCCAGCCCATACAGCGCATCGACCCCCAGACCATCGAGATCAACAAACCCGTGTCCCGGACCATCCAGATCCAGCGTATAGACAGTAGTGGGTCGAGCTCCCCTGTGTCCACCCCGCCCCCCGACCTCACCCGGGGCCCCCAGCTGTCCCGCCCCCCGGACATGGAGCTGCACGCGGGCGGCCCCAGGAGGATCGAGATCCAGCGGGTGGACAGCAGCGGCAGCCCCGTGAACAGTCCCGAGGTGCGGGTGGGCGCCCAGTCCCCGTTGGTGTCATCAGGGGCGCAGTCTCCGCTGGTGTCGACGTCGGCGTCTGGAGGCCGTACCATCATGATACAGCGCAGTGACAGCCCCACACAGCAGCGTATGGGGAGTCCCACCGGGGCCGCGGGCCCCAGCAATGTGCGCCGCATAGAGATCCAGCGTGTGGAGAGTCCGTTAGCGCGCAGTGACCAGCGCCCCCACAGCCCCATGTCACCCAGCGGGGGTATGGAGGGGACCCTGCAGTACCCCCGCCGTATAGAGATACAGCGCTCCGACTCCCCCCTGTCTCGTGCCGACTCCCCACCGCAGCGCTCTGGCTCCTCTTCCCCGACCGTGGAGATCCACAAGTTCGGGCCGCACACGTTGGAGATTAAGCGTGGCGGGGGGATGGCGCCCCGGATGTTGGAGATTCAGCGAGAGAACTCGTCCTCCTCCAGCGGCAGTAGCTCCCCGACCATGATGTCCCGCGTCATTGAGATCCAGCGCTCCGACTCCCCGACCGCCTCGCCGCCTGGCAGCCCCCGTATCATCGCCGACCCGTCGTCCCCTGGCCCGGGCGCCCCCCGGATGATCCCCATACAGCGGGTCACCACCAGCGGAGGGGCCGACCCCCGCCCGACCCCACAGGGCGCCGAGACACGCCCCCAGCCGGCGGAGCACCGTGTGACGGGGCTCCCCCCGGGTACCCGCATCCTGCCCATCCAGCGCTCGGACCAGCCCCACATGATGCAAGTACACCGCATCGAGCCCCCACACCTGGAGATCCAGCGCAGCGAGGCCGTCAGCCCCGTCATACGGCAGGGGCCCATGGACGTGCGCTGGCCATCCTCCCGCCGCGTGGAGATCAGGGGCATTCTGGGTAGAGGTCTGCAGCGTAACCGCACCCTGAGCTTTACAATACGCGGCGGGAAGATCGAGATGGGCGGGCTGGAGGGAGGCAAGATCTTCTCACTCAGGGTACAGCACCAATCCCCTTGTAGGCATGACGCCCCCCTTACCTATTTATGTATATTCAGAGTAATCTTTTTCCATTTTCATCTTTACTTGTGTTTTTAGTTTTGAATTAGGCTCCTCTGCTCTGTTCACCGAGTCAGACAGCGCAATTCAATCACTTCTACGTCAAATATCTGCCATTTTGTTCGGGGACAGATACCGTTGCTGCGTCTGAACAAAACTGCACAAAAATGTCCATTATGATGCAATATATCTTCTAAGTGGGTAAATACTCTCAGATAAATTGGGAAATGGGCATTTATCTTCATGAATTCATCATTTAGGAAGCAAAATTCTGCCTTATTTGCCTGTCATCAATGATTTCCAAGAGGCAATACTATCAAAAGCAATGTTGTACATCCCCCGCAAAATGGCGACCGATACTGTACAGCCCCTACATCCTAGGTGACTCGGATAATATATCTAGTGTTGTCAAAGGTTTACAGCTATAACTATATTGAGTTGTACATGTGACGGGACAATAACAATAGATTCAGTACAAAGAACATAGTGGGACAGGGAGAGGGGGGGGTCAATGGGTGCATGACTTTAACTGGCTGACAGTTCAGGTAGTGGTGCCTGGGAGGTCTGGGAGTTGGGGATCTACACATAAAACACTTCTTGGCATTGCTAAGTATCCCAATGTTAGGTCGACATTCAGAATACTTCAGTAGGTCACAGACATACATATTGATGTCTCATCCAACCGGGGCCATGACTTGACATCCACAACAACCAAACACACAAAAAGCCGCCTCTTTATAACAAAGGGATCTGAGACAATACATCACCATACCTTACATCTTGTCGTGACTGAGGTCATGTAAGGTCAAGGTCATTCAGGGTCAAGGTCACCTCCTCCACGTGCTGCTCATTGTCTTGTGTCACTCTCCGTGCACATAGTTAGTTACAGAGTTAGTGTGTGGGAGGGGCAGGATGTGGGGGGAGAGTGGAGTTCTGGGAATGTGACTGGAGGGAAATAGTTCTGGTCACAGTCAGAGACACAGAGGTCACAGCTAGAGGTCACAGCTAGAGGTCATGGTACAGGAGACACAGAGGAAGTCAGACTTTGTACTCCTGTCTCATCTTGTGTGTGTGTGTGGGGGGGGGGGGGGTGTTGGTGTGTGTGTGTGTGTGTTGGTGTGTGTGGGGGGGGGGGGGGGTGTATGAGGTAGGATGAATGTAAGGTATGTTATAATTGTGTCCAACATAATTGTCCCCAACAATGTGTGACTTAATTGTATGAGGAGGGAATTCCTCTCCTCTCTTTATGATCTCTAACTCAATAACAGTATGAACCCAAGTGGATATCATCATAGATAACATCATAGATTCTTGGGTAATACACATAGCTCAAGTTGTATATCAGATTATGATATATACAACTTTTTGGGGGCTGAATCCTTCATCAGTTATGTGATATTGTTAAGATATATTCCACATGAAATCATTCTTGCGACAGAGTTCGGTAGAGCTTGCCGAGACCCTTGATGGGGGGTGGGGGGTCCCTATGTCACTTGTCGAATTTAAGAAATGTCCTTGTCACATGTCACTAAGGAAAAACATGTCGCTTGTGTCACTAAGTGGTTTTAATTATACACGATCCAATCTTTTGGGATATTCTTTTTTGGAATAAGAGATTTTGGCAAGGTCCTAGACTTGAAATGGTCCCAGCTCACCTATATGGCCATGTCCCATGTCGATTTAAAGAAATGGCCATGTCGTCATGTCAAATTCAGGGGTCTAGGGCCATCTTGTCTACATGTTATACACATGTAATTATAAGGTGCAGTGAACAGAGACATTACTGTGTCAGTAGCCACCAGATGGTACCGTGTCACATGACAGTCACGTGACAGTCACGTGACCAGCTGGTGTGTACTCAGCACGTGGTGTGGGCGATAATTAGTCATGTAGCACACACCACAGTTACCATGGTTACAGCTGGTACTCACACAGCCGTCTTAGATACGTCAAACTTTCATCAGTCTAATTATTATGACATGAGAATCAGCCTTCACTCAATCACTGCCGTCCTTGAGTTTAACCAGGTGCCACCCATGACCGGCCACCCGAACCATTAGTGGATCAATAACTACCACATTTATCTTACTCTGATTTTCTTTTACAAATAGAAAGTAGCAGAAAGTAGAAGTAAATCGTATTAAACATGACTAGGTTTGTGAACTTTATAACTACCAGCCACCAGAACCGCTCAATATCTCTCTTGAGCTGACATAAATCATCTTTCGATGCTAGAGCTCCTGTAGATGTTTTAGAAATAGAAAATTAATCTTTATATACATGACAAGGTTTGTGAACTGTATAAGATAAGGCAAGGCTCCCTGCAGAACATGGCAGCAGTGCTTCACAGCAGTAAAGTTAGTCACTTCCTCTGTACTCTTACAAAGTGTCCCCTTATATAGTAATATATCACCACAGGTTCCTTAAGTGTTGTCTAGAGTACACCTCCACACCTCCTACCTCCCCCACCTGTGTGCAGACAGCTCATTGCGGTAGTGGGGTATGGCTATATGATACCTATACACAAATGGTGTGGGCGCAGTGTCGTACCTCCGATGACACAGTCACATCATGTACCGTATGTAGTAGGAGTTTCCTACCAGGTTTCCTGGTAGTCACATTCTGTGGCGTCTTCCCTGGTTCTAATGGTAGGTGGTAGGTTCATATCAATCAGGATTTCCTAGTCCTCTAGAAAATGTCAGTGAATCAATTATATAAGTTGCATACATTGTATGTCGATATTTAGCTGTTAAACATTGGTTTCTCTACCAGGTTTCTGTCCCTGGCATTTTGGGTCCTTTTATATCAATGCTTTTATCACGGTTGTTTGTTCCTGGAGGTTTATTAATTTGTGTATGTTGTATTACCGGCTAGGATATCCTTGTCTAGTAGTAGCTGTGCTATATATGTAGTGGGTCTTTTTTCTCTTGGCTCTTTGGTTAGTATTTTATTTGTGCATTGTTTTGGAATATATGACGTATGTGTTGTCTACATTTTAGTGTAGAACAGGTGTTATTATATTGACATATAATTACCAGCATGCATCGTCCTCTTGTTGATGTTACCCTGGCGTGTTTTACGTCTGAAACATGAGCGCCTTGTGCTCGTCCTGACGTCAGTAGTCTGGTACAACAACAACACCAGAACTAGGTCCACTGCTAGGGATATGAGCAGTTACTACCCTACCCAGCCATATTCATGTCAAATCTCTATACTTGTAGTGTACTTTGTTTCAAATATTTTAATGTAACTATCAACAAACCATGTTTCTGTTCTTTTTGACATTTGTCTCTTTCGTCCCTGCCTATGTATACTATGTAATATACTTACCCTGTTCCTGACGGCCTGTACAATGTACACTCCATACTTACCCTGTTCCTGACGGCCTGTACAATGTATACTCCATACTTACCCTGTTCCTGACGGCCTGTACAATGTACACTCCATACTTACCCTGTTCCTGACGGCCTGTACAATGTATACTCCATACTTACCCTGTTCCTGACGGCCTGTACAATGTATACTCCATACTTACCCTGTTCCTGACGGCCTGTACAATGTACACTCCATACTTACCCTGTTCCTGACGGCCTGTACAATGTATACTCCATACTTACCCTGTTCCTGCTTCCTCTTGCAGGCGCCCAAGGAGGATGTAGCTGTCATCGAGCGGGAAGTGAAACCCGCATTACCCCGGGGCGAGTTACCCACACGTGGAGAGTTACCAGTACGAGTAGCAGGCGAGTTACCCGCCCGTACCGGCGAGTTACCCGCCGGGCGGGGTGGAGAGGTGCCGCGGGGAGAGCCAGACGGAGAGGCCGCCTCCTTCCTCAAACAAAAGGAGGCGCAGCTACGGGAGAAACGCGAGCGGGAGCGCGAGTTAGAACGGGAACGGGAGAAGGAGCTACGAGACAAGGAGCAACGGGAACTCCGGGAAAAGGAGCTCCAACAACAACAGCAACAAGAGGAGCAACAACGACAACAACAGGAGCAACAACAACAATTAGAGCGCGAGCGGAAAGAACGGGAGGCCGAGGCGGCACGGGCAAAGACAATAGAGGCAAGCAAACCCTCCAAAAAGAGGGAACCCGAGCCTCAGCCTGAGCCTGTCAAGGTCAAGGAACCCGAGCGGAAAACCCCGGCCGCCGCCGAGAAACAAAAACCCAAACAGAAAGAGACTGTAACCCCGCCGGCACCGGCCAAACCGGAGCCCGCGCCTAAACCGGACCTAAAGCCTAAGAAGCCTGCGGTGAAGGACCTGAGCGCTAAGATCCCCCAGTTCTACTTCCCGTTAGGGAAACCCCAGGGGGCAGACGAGAACGAGGCCACCGTGCAGAAGGTCAAGGACATCTTCGCCAAGTTGGACGGAGGCAAGGCACAGAAGGACAACTTCACTGCTATATCTAAGGTAGGTCTACTTCATAGTGCAATAACTTCTACTTCATAGTGCATAGAGCTAGGGTGAGTCCATGTTGTTGTCAACTCTGGGGAAACTTTGTCATTGTGCATAAATCATTGTTCGTGTACAGTAGATACACTGCGGGGACTTTAGCATTATGTCAATATCATTATGTAGACTTACCGTAAATTCTCGCGTAGAAGACGCGGCTTGTACGCGAGTCAGACTCAGCTTTCTTTTGATACCAAACATGCCTATATAGGGTGCGGCTTATACTAGAGTTTTTATTAGTATACTACAGTACCAAAATCGCAATATTCAGACCTCATCTGCGGCTTATATAATTTGTCAAAGTTAGGGGTGCGGCTTATACGCGAGTTAGGCTTATACGCGAGAATTTACGGTATGTGTTAAGAATTTGTTCTGCCTCTTTTCCCACTTTATTTTTCAAAATTTTTATTTTTCTGATTATTTAGCTTTAGAGAATTGACATAAACCAAACGATTCTAGAATCAAACCCTGACCTCATAGCCTGCAGAGCAATTTTTTTTCCCCCAACAACCGTCACAGAGAGCAATTTCTTTTTTTATAACTTTTTTTTAACCGGCATGTTGAGAGTTACTGCAATGGCTTTCCCATTGAAACTCCATTTATTTCATTGAATTATAGCTAGTCCTGTACCGCCTTTACATGCCTTGTGGCCCACATTCAGAGACTGTTCTCAGAGTCGCTGAGAGGCTCCTGCAGACTTATAGTGGTGTGTTGATGTATGTGAGGTATAGGGGAAGGGGTAGGGGGCTGTGTAGGGACCTTGTAATACAGTATAGACTGTGTCTAACTGTCTGAGTGCTGTCACACACCTGTCACACATCTAGGTTTTGACACCACACGCTGTCAACACATAGAGATATAGGCACGGGGGCAAAATATAGTCCCTTCTCAATGGGTAGAATCTACCAAATTTACCAAACCTTCCCAAGTTAAAATGAACAATATTATGTTGGATATATCATGTTAAACCTTCCATAGATGTATACATAGAATAACATAGAGGCAGCGCAGCATTTGTCCCGCCTTTATTTGAGTAATGGCGTTGCAAGCCTTAAAAGGGACACCACTCATGAGGAACTCCCCGATGCTGTATTGGTGTATCGTGCAACCTGGCAGAAATGTGTCAACCTTGTGGGGTCGGCACAATGTGATTCTTATATTTATACTGAGATTTTTACAGAAGGCCTCGGGGCCGGTTTAAGTAGATGTAGTGAATGCAGCACTGTTGAGGTACAGTTTGCAGCAAGTAAGGCTGAAGAAGCAAGATACCCAGAGTCTTAAGGGTGAAGTTAGGACGAGTGTAGAAACGAGTGTCAATGACCTCACCCCCCCCCCCCCACCGCTGTTCACGTCAGATGTCGTGCTAATTCTACACATATACCGGGGGGGGGGGGGGGGGGTGCTGCCTCCTGCATCAATAGCCTCCTTGTTGTGGGACAGACGTGTAGGGAGGGGCGTGGTATGGAGGGGGGGGGGGGGGTCTGTGTTGTCTCATCTTGTCACATCTCGTGTACATCTCCAGGGTGTGTGTGGGTAGGATCCGGCCACATTATAAGAGCATCCTACATGTACACCATAGTCTACCCACCACCACCTGAGCATCAACCCCTCAACTGACTCTAGTAGGATACAGCGGTATCTCACTTCCAACCTTTTTAGAGCACAACATATTTTGCAAAATTTTATTCGGGGGAAAGGAAAAAAGAGAGAATTTTCATCTCCTTGGTTGTAGTGCAAACAAAAGTTGCTCTAACCAGTTTGACAGAAAGGCCATGTGAAAAAATGTAATTTGTCAGCATGGCTTCTGTCGATTTGAACCTGCCCTTTGGGGCCATCTTGAATTCAGGGTACCGTAAATCCTCGAGTATAAGTCTAACTCACATATAAGCAGAACCCCATAAGCGTCACAGGAGGTCTGATTATGGCCACTTTAGTATGGACTGTAGTGTATATCTAAAGTCTTACATACAAGCCGCACCCTGACTCTAGGCCGATCCTCTAAGCTGCCCTCGCGACCTGACCTTTATACTAGCCGCAGTTTCTACACAAGAATTTACGGTAGTACGAGAAGAGGCCTGAGGTACCTCAGCGACATGGTGTCGCGGCTTACACGGTAATCGGTCGGTAATCCCTTAGAGGCTGAGTGTCCTTAGTGTAAGGTGTCTGTGTGACCTTGGACGTGCTCACTACACGCACGGGGGCTACAGTAAGTGTCTGTGTACAGTAGGACAGGGTTAAAGGTAGCACATCCAACAGCTACCGGTAAGTAGGGGGCCATGGGAGCCCATCACATATATATGCTACAGTTTATTGTCAAGCGGTGAATTAAAATCGCCATTCGAAAATTAGCATATTAAACAAAAATTTGGTAATCATATCATTTTTTTAGCAGAATTATGAGGGGAAATGAGCAAAGGACACATGGTCAAATTTCATGTTAGTAATTGAATTTTGAGTGGTAATCTGATATCAGCCAGTGGTAATCATCAGTTATACCCACTTTAATCCTACACCACTCACGAGGAGGCCGTAGAGGCTCTCAGAGAATGTAACTGAATGTCTCCTCAGTTCACGACATGCCCCAGTACAAAGGGCTGTGTGTTAAATTGACACAAAAACAAAAACCACTCACAAGGGCTCCCATGTAGGAATGTGGATGGACGTCTGAGATGTGGCCGTGGTACTTAACCTTGTAACCCTGTACTGGTAGCATAGTGTTTAATGAAATGTGCCCTTTTGTCCTCCAGAGATTCCTAATTTACTAATTTCACTATTTGGCTGGAATTTCTGAATAAAATTAAGTTCATTTCCTACAATAAAATTGACAAAATTTCTAAGATTCCCTACTCTTTGTCAACGGAAGCATCTCTGGTCCTCATGATGCCCTCATGCAGCTCTGGTAAGTAACTCACCAGGGCTACATTCATGAATCAAGTAGGCTCTATTATGGGATTGATACACTCCCGAATAGTCACTGTAACACTACAGGCGAGTAACTTGTCGGTGCGGGTTGTCGGTGCGTCATGACTCCAACTGAAGATGAACCTTCAGCATGCTGCTTCCCTTACAGGGTTAAGGTGCCAGCAGCACGACCCTGATGTGTGGCAGGCCGGGTCCTGCCGTGACTTTGTTAGGATGGAGTTCAGGACAAGTGGTGGATGCTTTAACCCATATTGATGTCCCTGTATGTGTGTGTGTGTGTGGGGGGGGGGGGGGGGGTAGTAGGGGGATCCAGCAGGCAGTGACCACTGGTTGCCATGACTACCAGCAGGAATGCGGTCAGAACAGGTGACCTTGGCTGACCTTGGCTGACCTTGGCTGACCTTGGCTGACCCCTGGCACCGTCCTGCCCAGAACCAGCTCTCTTTGTGTAGAACTGGGGTGACACATTTAAAAACTATTTTGCTGATATTTAAAAGATCCTAAGAGTTTTTAATATGTATGAAAACAAAATGCCCTAAGCCAACTAAATGGAGGTATCTATGGACCATTTCTCTGTCTGTCTGAATGAGAAGTGAATCTATAAATTGTCTTTAATAAGATATTGAATATTTGACTAAGGCTCTGACCAAACAAAACGAAATTCAAACCCCATACATTGACATGAGGTCTGCCTGAAGTCCAGAACTGGGCGGCGTAAACAGTGGTTGTGCTCTTAATTATACCAAAACCCAAACGTTGGCTGAAGAGGGCTCTTGACCTAGAGTCATGATGGTCTGATGTACATGATATACTACCCAGGATGATGGGTGCAGCCTGAGAGCTACTCAGCAAGCAGTGAACCCAGTGTACGGGTATACCTTCTGTGGGAGAACCTGGCGAGGCCGACAAAGGGCCTGGCTAATGAGTTCTCTGTGGGAGTCTTATAGTTGTGGTCAGTGATAACACTGAGGCCTCGTATAAACCAGACTTCTACCTCCAGTGTATTAAATTGAAGTGTTAATGAAACCTCCCCTCCTGTCCCAACGTTTTATGGCCTATAATGGTACCACCACAGGGATGAGGCTGGCCTCCTCCTGTAGGTACTAACATTACCACTAATAAAGGTCCTAATGCCCTCACAGTCGGGGGGCTCGCCAGGATACGCCAGACAAGGTATAGCTTAAACTGGCTCAAGTCTCAATCAAAAGTAACATATCATTGGTAGTCCAAATCAGGGTGTCACAAAGGTTTTCAGCAAATCCGAAAACTGAAATATTTCAATCTGTCTCAATCTCACCAAATGACATGACTGCGTCTGTTCTGGATGCGACTGTTATTGCCATTCTCGGTGAACAAGCCAAGGCGTGTTTAGCAATGGCTGAGACCTGGCAGGCCTACTGCATGTAGTAGTGTCAGGGTGCTGCAGGACTGAGAGGCTGGGTGTGATGTAACACAGTCAATACATCCACCATGTGCCTACATGTAACTGTTACACCGTGTAACGCCACCTCCAAGGGTCGATCGCGGGTCAGACATTACTGAAAAACGTGCTCTGTGTAACTATATGCCTTCATTATACCAAAGGCATTTAGAGGTTTGAAGGATGGATAAGTACTTATTCTGAGTACCAATATTTCAAATTATCAAATACTTCTCTGGCCAAAAACATGGACAGTGATTTAACTTAGAGTGTCATCCTCATTTAAAGTCATCATAAGTATAAGGCTACTACTGAAGCCATATGAACTAGCCATAGTAGATGATTTAGCGGTAGAACCTGCTACCATAAATTCCTGAGTTGAAGCCGTGGTTAGTACGGGATTCAGATCACCAGTGCGGCTCATAGGATCAGCCAGAGTTGGGATGCGACATATATGCGAGTTGTTATAAGCTTAGTATAATACAGAACTAATTAACAATTTTTAGACCCCCTGTTAGGCTCTCAGGTTTTCTTAAAGGTGGTGGTGCAGCTTTTACACGAATTAGGCTTCTATGCGAGAATTTACGACGCTGCTATTTGTGCGGTGGACATGGGGGTCGTCCAGCTGGCCCCCGCCTGGTGTGTGTTTACCTGGTACCCAGTCAGCATGGACACCAGCCAGCGGGTGTAGGGGGGGGGGGGTCTCACTAGCTTCATACCAGCCTCTGCCTACCAGCCTCTGCCTCTGCTGCTGCCGTGCACGGTCCGAGCACCAGCAAGGCCATTTTGTCCCATGGATGGCCCTAGATGGCCTTAATTTGACACTGCTACAAATCATTTCTTAAATCCTCATGACTTTTGCTGCTAGTGTGTGTGGTCATGGCCCTAGTCATTTAGTGAGACATCCTATATGCCATTAGGCTTTTCTGTCAATTTGGACATTGTGTCTGAGTGGAACTTTCACTCTGCTTACTGACAACAAATTGGTTTTAGTGCCACCATGACCCTCACCTGGTGGTGGCAGGAGTGATGGTAGGACTAGCAGACACCATGAGGACCCTTTACTGGCTGCAGGAGGTGTCCAGGTAGGACTGGGGCAGGGGAGGCTGAGGGGCATGATGTGGGAGGAATGTGGGAGGTTTGTTTTCTGTCCTGTGTAAAATAGAACACGGTGAGGGGATGGCAGCTGGTATTAACCCTGTCTGCATCATCTGTATTAACAGCAGCAACAGCAGCAGCTACATCATCCATAGTCACCACATTAACAGCAGCAGTAGTAGTACCATAAAGTCTTATGTACGATCAGAACCCCAGTGCATGATACAAGTTCTCCCAAGGTGAGGGTTGCGTGTTATACAAAGGCTTAAATGGTCATTTTCGGTACCCAAGTGCAGCTTATAGGGTTCTCCCAAATTCTAGGTGCAGATTATATGTGAGGTGTGAGTTTACGGTGCAGGACTTTACTCGACTGGCACTGTTTATTATGGCTACAGACCGCCTGATGATTAAACCAGAGTTTTTATTGCCATGATGATGGTTAGATCTGGCTCAGATGAACACCAGAACTGAAGTATTGGTGGAGGATGTCAATCTGATGTCAACCTCTGCCAAAACCTGAGCTCTCAGAATATAACACATTGTAATTGAAGGGTTTCCTAGTTTAAGCCATTTTGAAAAGGGTTCTGTGGCAGATATCCTACATTATGGCCAATAGGGAAATCACATTCCTTAGACCATAATGTAATTTAATGGAAACTGAATTACACAAGACCGCTGAAGTAATTACTTCCTTTTGTTTCAATTTCAATTCAATTACAATTTGTAAGGGTTTTATTCTGCTGATCTAATTAAACATGAAAGTGCATTACATTTGATTCCATTGAATGATAGAAGAGGTTGATAATGATAACATAATCTAATGAACACTTTTTGATAGCAACAGCTCCATTTCATATCTAGATGACTAACAGATAGTCAATCATTGTGAATCCCCCAGGATTTGGTGAGGCCGACAAAGGGACCACAGAGTCATTAACTCCAGGGAGTGATAAAAGTCTTGGGGTCAGCCATATCAGAGCAGGGGTTACCTGCTATAAATGACCACTCAAACATCAGAGAATAATATCCTTAGTGCTTCTAAACTGGTGTTAGGTGATGGTACCATCTGCTAATGAGACAACAGCTATCAGAAGGCATTACAACCTCCCAGCATGGGGGATTGCCTTCAGATGGTAGACAGTCTACAGTGTTGGGGATCGGTAATACTTGTTGCATGATCTCTGCACAGCTTTGTACTAGCAGCCGTATTGTACAACAATGTGGCACCTCTTGTGGAGCAGTTGACTTTGTGTACCTCCCCCTCCTCCACCCACTCACACACACACTCATATCTTACACCATCTAAGCAGCAGCAGGGGAAAATAGAGCTATATAGACAGAAAAACAAAGGTGGGGCAGTGGGAGCAGATGGTGGGGAAAAGGGGGATGGGTGGCAGGTAGGAAGACGGCTATACCAGCCTACTACTTCTGTAGTCAGCAGAAGGATTTGGCAAGCCCTCATGCAGTAGGTCATCATCCTACATTATAGGTGCTATCTCATAAACCTCAGATACCATCACCATCATTTTAACAACCCAAAGTCTCATTAAGGAGCAGCTCAGCTTCTCCTGGCATTAACACTTTCAGAGATCAAAGGTGTCAAGTGCTAAATAGTCAAAAAAAATTATGATGGACAAATTACCCTCAAACAAATTAGGCGATAAAACCAACCTCAGTACCTTCATGGTGGCTACCCTCTGAGACAGTTACACTTTTTATAACCTATTGGACTTTTATCAATTTTCCTAATCAAATCCCCAAAGCTCTAGTAACTGTCCAACTGCTGGTCTGGTCCTGTTTCTATGAGACATGGCTTGTTGGGGGGTTGATGATATGCCCAGATAATATCGCGATACCTGCAGCAAATATCCTTCATCACAAGGCTTGGGGAGATGATAGGAGGCCTTTGCTGAGAGCAGCTGCAGCCTGTGGGGAGCAGCTCAGGGTAAGGTGGGTAAGGTAGCTGGGGTAAGGTGAGCAGTTTGTTGATGTGAGTGGTAGAGCAGGCTGTGCTGTGTACAGCTGGTGTAGGGGCTTACAGCTACTGGGTCAGGACTGCTGCCTACTGGCCAAAAGTCTGAGCGGTTAGCAGCTATCCTGGAAGACTGATTCTAAGAGCGCATAAAAGAGAAATATTTCTTCTACTAGACCGGCTTGTATTTGAGACTACTAGTAGGCTATGTTGTATACTGCTGGTGTGTGCCTGGAGTTTGTCTTACAGAGGTCAGAACTGCTGCTTGGAGTAAAGTCTAAAGGCAAGCACAGCCATGTTCATGATCTTGGCATTTCCATTGAGAAACTGTTGTTGGCGGCTGTGAATTGTTTTGCTGCTAACAATGATCCGAGTGAGGCTTCGCCAACCCTGGTCAACATCATATGGAGCCAATCAGTATGTGAAGTTGTAGCTGACTGCTGTGTTTTGCTTTGTTTTGCTGCTAAACACTATCTGAATGAGGCTTCCCCCACCCTGATCAACATCATGTAAGGTCAGTTTGTGAATGTTGGTACCATCAGGACCTAGTCTAGGTGACCAGGTGTGTGTTGTTGTCTTCCAGCACCTGGTGGTTCTGGCTGATAGCAGCTGACCTACTTACAGTGCTGCAGTATGGCACCCACCTTACTCCTATCTCCAGGCACCAAGCCCCCAGTCTCTGCACAACTCATGGATAGAGCTTTAAAGGCAATAGGAATCCAATATTCTCTTTACTCTGTGCAGTGATTCCTGTGTTAGATAACCGCTACTTCATAGAAACCTGAGTTTGTTGGTGACTGCTGTTTTGGTTTAACCCTTTATTGGCAGCATGATGCCTCAAGGAGGCTCCATGGTCAGCATGATGCAGCAATGCAGTGCTAGCGAGTAACCCGCAAGAGTAGTATAGTATGTATCGGAACGGGACTATAGTTAAGTACTGTTTATTACTCAATCGACATGCAGCCAATCAGAGGCCTCCATTTGGTCACGTGACCGGAAGTGACCTACTTAGGGGATTAGTGGTGACGTCACGTGACCTAGTTAGCCAATCAGAGGCCTCCATTTGGTCACGTGACCGGAAGTGACCTACTTAGGGGATTAGCGGTGCATTCTGGGTAACCCTGCAGCCAATCAGAGGCCTCCATTGGGTGACCGGAAGTGACCTACTTAGGGGATGGTGCATTCTGGGTAACCTACTGACCTACTTAGGGGACCGGAAGTGACGTCATATGACCTAATTTAGGATCACGTGATCGGAAGTGACCTGATGAGTCACGTGACCGGAAGTGACGTCACACGACTTAATGGCCAACCGGAAGCGACCTGATTGATCACGTGACCGGAAGAAGAAGAAGTTTTTTTTTTGTTTAGGATCCCGTGACTGGAAGCGACGTCGTCACATGAGTGACGCTTTAAGAGACTGCGCGACTTACTAGTAAAAGAAGCCGTATGATAATAAAAACACAACAATATTTTCTTTTAATTTTTTTTTATTTATTTTTTTTTCAATCTTGATAAACACTCTATTTTTGAAAAGATGCACACGCTTATTTTTTATTATTTTTTTTTTTTTCATATCTCTAAAGGACTCGTTGTCACACCGTCAGAATGCACGCGACGCTTATAATACAAGTAGCGCACGCCGTCTTTCTCTATGGTGTAGGTGACCATTTTGTTTCGCACCACTTTGAAATTTCTATTTACAGCAATGAGAGTTTTTCGTTGGCGAAGAACATCCAAGAAGGCGTCTGGTTCCTGGGGGTTTTGTTTCTTCTGTACGCCTTTTGCACTCCATTTTTTGGATTTTCTTTCACCGGTGTCGCTGACTCGATCGTAGCAAATGTAAGTCTTAGGGTTGAGACTTAGGATCCCGTCACCTTCCCACTCCGCTTTCATGAGCCCCGAAGTTCTCAGATCGTGAAGGTACCGTCTCTCACAACATCCGCCGGGCGGCGCACACCATTCTCGCACTCTTTCCGTTTTTGTCTTCACGAAAAGCTCTAAGTGCTCGTCGCACACCGCTGTCGGAAGCCACTTTCGTTTCTCTCTGAAGTACGTCTCTCTCAGGCGAGGTTTCACTAGGTCATCCAACGTGGCACCGCTGAGAGCCATGTAAAGACTGTCGGTGTCCATTTGACAAAGGGCATAATCGCGCCGATCGACGAATCTATCCAAGAAGTCGTATGTGAACTCTAACATTTTCAACTTCGCGTACTGGTATACCATGAACCCTATCTGAATAGGGAGGTTGTTCTTGACCGTTTTCGGTTGTAGTTCGACTTCAAACAGATCGGAAGTCAACTCGGACGCCTTTTTGAAGCGCCACGAATTGGCCAATAGTTCGAACTTCCGACTGTCAGTGTATCTCACCGCCGTGTGTTTTTCTTTGTTGCAGATTGTTTTACCGTACGTAGCGTTTCCCATTAACTTGTAACAGTCTGACAGAATTTTCTCGTTCTCGTTCACGTCGCCACGTCTTCGCGCCGCCGTCACTTCGTCCGCGAAACCGGCAAAGGCGCGTTTAGGTAGGTATTCTACCACCAGCTGCACTTTGGTGACTATCAAACCGTGCTCTAAATACCACTTGAGAAGCGGCGTTCCCAAGAGAATATTTTTTCCGTGGTAACTCCCTATCAGACATCTCTGAGGCGTGCTCAACAGCTTTTCTTCCTGCGCAAAGTCTGACATGTGAGGGCCTATGTCCGATTTTGAAACGGTCGCGTTCTTGAAAACGGGGGTCATTTCTTCGAAGTACTCTCGTAGGTGAGGCGGCGTAGTGATGTCCACTTGAACTAAACCGAACATTTTCTCCTCTTTCACAGCGGAAAGGATGTCGCTCTCGCTCATCGCGTTTCGAGACACTTTCAAAGCGTCAACCTTCCAGCGTTGTTGGGAGGCCTTGACCCGCTCATCTCGACGCTTCATCTCTCGCCATTCGCACTCCCACACGACGACCAGCTTGTAACCTAACGCTTTCAAGTAAGCGCTTACTCTGGTCGTTCTGTCGCGTCTCTCCTCTCTCAGTGAAGCGCACTGATATCGGTGCGACGGTATGCACTCGTGAGCGTGGAACCAACACCCGTGAAACTGGAAAACCGTATTAGAGGCCGCGTGAAATCCGTCCACGCGAATTCTCCGACAGCCTACCGCCATCTCGCCGCCGTTCAGAGCGTGGCGCAGTTTCACGTCGCGGTCGTGCTCTACGAAGCGTAACCACTCCAAAGCGCTGTGAGAGTTTCTTTGCCTGATTTCGGGCTTGAACTCGGTCTCGGGCCGTCTCACCGCGTAATAGCCCGTGCAGTGCGCTTCGCTCATGCAGCGCAAGTACAGAGAGTTAGCGTCTAGTCCTAGGATGTGTTGGCACGGTCTCGCTTCTTCGCCGTACTTGTGCTCCCTTATCCGCGTGGTGCCCTTCTCGTGAAATCTATGGAAGATGATGGAAGGACCGCCGACTAGATTCTCTTTGATCAGAGCGTGGAGGACGGCGTCGAACTGGGGAAACGTTGTGAACGCGTCTTCTAGGTTTTGGAAGAGGAAGCGTAAAGTCAAACCGGCGAGAGAAACTCCGTCTTTCAACATGTCGATGCCGCGATCTTGGAAAAATTTAGCGTGATTTTTCAGAGCTTCTATGAAAGGTTTCACGTCTTTGTTGTTGTGGTGGATCAAGTAGTCTTCCATAGTTTGCATCTTCTCGTCGGACCAAACTTTCTGACATGCGGCGTAGTCGGATTCGGACATTTTGACGCCCGTCAGCTCGCTGTCGAAAGCCGATCTCGGCGGCAGCGTTCTGTTTGCCAGTTTCCTGGTAGACGTCATCCATTCGTAAGGAAAGTGACCTTTCTCTTCGTTCCTGGTGAAAGCTCGCAAATAGGTCGCGTAGTTGTAACCGGGTGCCAAATAGTTGACTACGTCCAAGAAAACCGTGTGCTGTGTGTAAACCGCCAAGTATTGATTGCTTCTCTTTATGACGCTGAATTCTTGGTTTCTTCGGTCTCCGGAGGCGAAGAACGAGTGAAGGCGTATTTTGATCAGGTTCAAGTCGTAACGCCCCGAGTTGAAGCCCACCACTGGAGCTTGACGGATGTATCTCAGAAGACGCTTCTTCAGTTGAACTAACGGGTGTCTGGTCTGAGCCGCAGCGAAGCCGCCTGGAGAAGGGGTGGTGAACGTCGCCTCCTCCAGCAGGAGAGCTTCACCTATCGCCGCATCTAACTTCGCTAACGTCGGTCGGTAAAGTTCTAGCACAGCTTCCCCGATCGCTTTGGCGTTCTCGTTTATGTGATTTAAAACTCGGTCCAACAAGGGGTCGGAATCTGCGTCGGACGCTCTGACGAAGCAGACGGGCCCCTCCCACCCCGGAAAGTCGGATGCGACGCTAGCCGACAAAGGGACGTGATCCCACAGCAGGGACACGTGCTCCGTCGACGGTTCTTTGCACGGTCTGAAGAAAGCCTCGAAATCGAAGGCGATCTTGTAAGGGTAGATTCCGGAATGTCCGTCGGGGGGAAAAATGGAGAAGTCTGCTAGCGCTTCGAAAATCGTTCTCGAATTTTGGTAGATGCCACCTACGTAGCGCAACTTGACTTGTCGGCAAGAGGAAAGCTGGTTCCTGTGTCTCTTCAGCAAGAACTCGGTGGTGAACGCCGCCTTACACTTGCAACATTCGTATATGCCCGCGTACGCGTTGAAGTCCGTGACGAGAGAGACGTGCAAACCGCCTTTCGCCGTCAGGTGTAGGTTGACTTTACCTCGGGCGGCCACAGTTCTGGAAGGCGGTCTGATCAGAGTAACGCGTCTTCTCAACTTCCGCCCCGGCACTTGACGCGACGCGGTGTAAACCGCTATTTGTACGTCAAACAAGTTCTCTAACGCGGGTAAGTCGCGGATGTTCAGACCCGGAAAGGATTCAGGTGTGGCAGCGGGACAGAACTGACGTAACAAATCTGAAGCGCGCTTGCTGGTGTTGTATAAGTGAAAGGAAATGCAGCGGAAGATGCAGAGGTTGTCCTTGTTGGGAAAATCTAACACGCCGCTTCTCTTTCCAACTCGACCGGCCTGAGTGATCCTACCGCCTATGGGGAATTCCCCCGGTCCCATGTAAACGCAGATGTTCAAATTGGTAGGAAAAAGAACGTGCCACTTGGTGTCAGCGTCGCAAAGTTTCCGTACCTCCTCGCAAGCGACGGTGTTTTGCATCTTTGAGAGGAGCTCTTCCAAAGTTTCTGAATTAGTTACAGTAGGGAGCGGTTGTATGAGAGTTGCGTTGTTCTGGGAGGCGTGGAAGTAGCGCAGTTTGCTCTTGTCTTCTCTGTGTTGTAACAGTAAGCCTACCGAGAAACCCACTTTGTATCTGAATCTTTGTGTCAAGTGAATGCGACGCATAGTATCTACAGCGTCACTCAACTCGCCGGTTGGTAGCCTGAAGTTTGTTACACTCACGCGAGTCCCGTGCATCCTGACGCCCGTTTGTATCGCAGGCCAATTCGCCGTGAACGTTTCCTCCCCGTTCGGTACAGCACATATGCGCGGAGGGACGGTCACCCCGTCCAGAGATTCGCGTCGACAAGCGCTCTTTCGGCAATCCCCTTCGCCGCATAGAGGGCAAAACTTAGCTACTACTCTACAATTTTCTACGTGTCTCTCGTGGTTGTACGCTCTTTTAAACATTTTGAAACACTTTTCGCATACGTACTGTGTCATTTTTTTTTTTCACTCGGTTACCAACTACTTAGCCGTCTAACTATCTATCTATCTATCTAGCCATCTATCAATCTGTCGTCTATGTAACTATCTTTCTGTCTGCTGTCTGTGTATCCGTCTGTCTGTCTGTCTGTCTGTCTGTCTCATACAGCGTACGTCAAACGCTGTGTGTGTGTGTGTGCGCGCGTGAGCGTTGAGCGTCTCTCATTCCGAATCTATGCCGAGATATTTCAGAATGATCTCTGTTTTGTCATCCAACTCTTTGAGCGCTCTGGCGGACAGCGTCACCCCCTGCTGTGTGGGTTTTTTGTCAGGACCTTCGTACTTGCGCACGTGGACGAGGTTCTTACCGCTGTAGTAGCTCACAGCTGCGTACACTTCGCCCGCCTCATCCAGCACTGCGAACCAGGGGGTGTGATTAGGTTTTCCTTGCGCGGCCGCTGTGTCGCGTATGCGCACCACTGCGCGGATATCGGCGATGCGTGCTATGAGCTCGCGCAGCGCGTCGGCCGTGAAGTGCACTCGCTTGCTTCTGGTCAGAGACGCCTCTTTCACCTGGCCGTCTTTTGTGTAGCGCGGCCTCCTAGACAGTCTAGCCACGTCCTCCCAGATCTCCAGCGTCAAAGCTCCGTCTAAGCAGAACTCTAACCCGAGTGTTTTCTCTGCTTCTTCTCGTCCATCTCCTTCTTTTTCTTGTATTTTTCTCTTCTTAGTGGGCCTTGTTGTTCTGGAACTCACCT
Organism: Harmothoe impar; assembly: GCA_947462335.1. NCBI lineage: Eukaryota > Metazoa > Annelida > Polychaeta > Phyllodocida > Polynoidae > Harmothoe > Harmothoe impar. The sequence continues at coordinate 65,187,642 of OX381714.1, forward strand.
TAGAACGTTTCACACCCGCAGGATGAGTAACACCATCAGCGTGAGCTGAATCAGCAGCAGAACCGATAGCAGGAGCAGCGTCAGCGCTGGTGGTATCGGAGGTCTCGTTGTTGGAACAGCGCAGCCACACGCCGTCCGTGCTGTGTGTAGCGGTAGAAGATGAAGCGCCGCCGCCGCCCTCGTAAGGTGGCGGTGAGGGCAGTCGCCACGGACCGGACGGGGGGGCGCTAGCAGTGGAGGAAGTGAGGTCGAAAGGTCGAAGAGGGAAGCCGAAAAACGTACCGCTCACCCCTTGCCCTTCGGGTTCTTCGTACGCCTCGTCGTCAGCGTCGTTCTCTGTCTCACCCTGTTGCTGCTCCTCCTCCTCCTCTTCTTCTCGGTTCAGGGGCTGAGTGTCCGAATAGCTGTAACTCTCAGCGCGAGCGGCGTCGAGGGCGTCCGTCGATGTAGTGGTGGAGGAGAGGGGCTGTGCAACGTGCGGCAGGTCATCAAAGTCATCAACAGTAGTGGGGAGGTAAAAACCCGGTTGCCAGTACTGCGCTGTGCCAGGAGCGTTGTCGTCAGTAGTAGTAGCAGTAGCAGCAAGTGCAGCAGAAGCAGCCGCAGCAGGCGCAGCCGCAGCAGACGCAACAGTAGCAGGCGCAGCAGCAGCCTCAGCAGGCGCAGCCGTAGCAAGCGCAGCAGTAGCAGGCGCAGCAGCAGCAGCAGCAGCAGCAGCAGCGGCAGGCGGGACGGCGGTAGCAGCGGCAGCGCGCTTAGCAGCAACGTGTACCGTCGCGAGTGTAACAACGTCGCTAGCACGACGACTGCTACCAGTAGTACTACTAGTACTACTACCACTACTACTACTACTGCTACTACTAGTGCTACTGCTACTACTACTACTACTACTACTGCCGCGAGCGCTCGCTACAGCAGGAGGGTGATAAGACCAACCGGCTGCGGCGGTAGTCTCATGTTCAGTAGCAAGAGCAGGCACTGACGCTAAACGAACGCTGTTCCGCGTAGTCTTCTTGTTCTTGAACGCCGCTAGCTGTTGTCTTTTGCTCATGGTGGTGACTGTAGAGAGCAGCAAAAAAGAATGAGTGAGTGAATGGAGGTTTCCAAGCCCCTTATATACGCCTTCTCGCTTCTAGAGCTAAGCTACTTACCGACCCTGTTCAGCTGCCGCCGGCTGGCCGGCGGCCATTCACAAAGAGAAACAAAAAGACATAAGGCATGACGTTTTCAGCTGGATCCCTTTCCCCCCCCCTCTTTTGAGAGATCGACTGTGATGATGAGCTAAGCCGCTTACCACCCTGTTCAGCAATTCAACGCGCATTAGCTGTATAAAGGGTTAAGCGGTTGCTGCCTGCCGTCGACTGACCGGCGGCGGCCATTCACAAAGACATAAGGTATGACGTTTTCAGCTGGATCCCTTTTTGAGGGATCCACTGTGGTGAGCTAAGCCGCTTACCACCCTGTTCAGCCATTCAGCGCGCGTTAGCTGTATAAAGGATTAACGGTAACGGTGATGAGCTTACAGTGTGTATACAAAAAAAAACTACAGGAGGCGTGTGGCGTGAAGCAGGACCCCCCTAAGACGAACGTGCCTGTCTGTGAGTAGAGACGTGTGCATGTGGTGAGCGACTTAAGTGTAAGACAAAAATCGCCACCTCCTGCCGTGGTGAGTAGACCGGGCCGGACAGGCGGGCGGGCGGCCGGCTAGTTCAATAGGGAGGGGTGACAGCTGCCTAAGGCTGTGCATGAAAAAAAATCCGATTTTCACCTGACCTCTGACGTTTGTTACAATGAATGTCAGAGGGAGGGAGACGTCCTCGGGTAGGGGGTAGGAGGTATTAAGGCTATGAGTGAGGAAAAAACACCGTTTTCAGCTGGTCTCCACGGATAGCGATGCCACACCCCCTCGTCATCTAAGCTCTTAAGGAGCGGAGCGGCTGAAAAAGCGTCATGCGGACAGGGTGCTAGACAGCTGGAGCGCTGTTGGAAATGGGATTAAACTCCCTCTGTATAAAAAGCTCTCATTTCTGTTGGAAAAAAAACATATCACCTCTGACCCCAGTAACGGCTACTACCACCACCACCGCCACCACCACCACCGCCGCCACCGCCGCCGCCGCCGCCGCCGCCGCTGCCGCCGCCGCCAAGACGAGACGAGATGGCTCAAGCTATTCCACTTTCAAGCTCGCCTTCACCGCCCGGTGCGCCTGAAAAAAAGTTAATGCGGCTTGACGACGTGAGACGCGGCGCGAGGCAGCAGACCGATGATGGGGAGACCCGACAGGTAGGACAGCGGCGGTTAGCCTATAGCGACGCCTTGCTTCGTCAACTAGGTAAAGAGTTGAGCGGCTGTTGGAGAGAGTTGGGCAGTAGCTTAAAAGTCAGCGCCGCCCGTATGGATGCTCTAGTAGAGCGCAGTGTCAAGACACCGGAGGAGCTGTGTACGGCGATGTTCCGAGTGTGGTGGGGTGAAACCCCGCATCGTCATAGATGGGGCGAGCTCGGTCGCGTCTTCACCCGCATAAGACGCATGGAACTGTTAGCTCAGTGGATGGCCCTTCTCCACAGACAGGGGTTGGATTTCGAAAACCCCGACTCGCGCGCGATGCACAAGCACTTGGGCACCCTCGGCAGACGTCTGGGTAGCAGGTGGAAAGAGGTGGGGGACCATTTAAAATTGTCGCCTGAGAGGTTAGATAAGATCGCTGAAGAATGCGAATACGGAGGAAGTCCCGCTGAGTGGGCCTTCCGAGTGTTGAAAATGTGGCAAGATGAAGCTGACGGCGCCGGCGGTACGCCTTTTGAACTCCTTCGAGTGTTGACTGAGGACATGGGAAAGTTTGGCCTCGGCATCGCGATATTACTTGACTTTATCAAGCAAGAAACAACGAGAACGACGGACATGTGAATTGTTGTGTTTTATTTTCATACGTCTTCTTTATTAGTAAGTAAAAAAAAACAAAAAAACATCATAACAATTAAGACGCGCGATCTCTTAAAGTGTCACTTCCTCCAGTCGCAGCTGATCGCCTCATCGCAGCACGTGATAAACAAAAAAAACACGAAGAGACACGCTTCTTCCTCTCGAGAGGAAGAAGCGTGTCTCTCGATTGAAATCTTTTTCTTTTCTTTTTTTCTTAAAAGAGACAAACGCCCCTTAGAGTGCTCCCCCACCCCCCTAGAGTGCCCCCCTCCCCCCTCCCCCCCTCCCCCCCACCACCCGCCCCATGCATCCTAAAAGCGCCCCCCTCCCCATGCATCTTAAAGGGGCCCCCCTCCCCCCCTCCCCTCCCCTCCCCCCCTTATACACTCTAAAGAACGCTTCTACCTAGTTCAATAAGTCACTTCCAGTCGCTCGTAAAACAATAAAAAATGAAAAAAAAATGAAAAAAAACTTATATCGTAGTGTTTTTTATTAGTTTACCGAAAAAAAAATAAGAGACTCGCCTCCTCCTCCAAAAAAAAAAAGATCTTCTTCTTCTTCTTCTTCTTCTTCTTCCGGTCACGTGATCAATCAGGTCACTTCCGGTCACGTGATCCTCAATGAGGTCACTTCCGGTTGGCCATTAGGTCATGTGACGTCACTTCCGGTCCCCTAAGTAGGTCAGTAGGTTACCCAGAATGCACCATCCCCTAAGTAGGTCACTTCCGGTCACCCAATGGAGGCCTCTGATTGGCTTCAGGGTTACCCAGAATGCACCGCTAATCCCCTAAGTAGGTCACTTCCGGTCACGTGACCAAATGGAGGCCTCTGATTGGCTAACTAGGTCACGTGACGTCACCACTAATCCCCTAAGTAGGTCACTTCCGGTCACGTGACCAAATGGAGGCCTCTGATTGGCTGCATGTCGATTGAGTAATAAACAGTACTTAACTATAGTCCCGTTCCGATACATACTATACTACTCGCAAGTGCAAGGCATCTGTTGCCTAGATGCATCATGCGGACCCTCTAAGAGTGTTTTAACCACGTAAGAATTGGTACACTAGCTTGACAACAAAATATCCATTGAACATCAAAGTACCATGGCACCTTTAAAAGGTGAAGGAGGGAAGCTGTACAAGTTATAATGTCAATATACACTCGGCTCCAGTTACAGGCCTCAAGTAGAATAGGGCATGTGTTGAAAGAGCTCCTTCCAGCACTGAGGGTGACCGGTTACATGGGGCTGAATGAGGCCTGAATGAAGCCTGGTGTAAAGGGGCAACAAGCAGAGAACTCAACACTTAAAGCTTCTTAAATCTAGTCCTTGATGCAGGCTGTAAGTGGTCCCTGGTCTGGTGTTACACAATCTGTGTTTAGCCTTGGAGGTTCTAGAGGGGAATGTTGAAGCAGCCATTACCGTAAAACCTCGCGTATAAGCCTAACTCGCGTATAAGCCGCACCCTGACTTTGGGCAGATCCTATAAGCCGCACCAGCGATCTGGTTATGGTGACTTTAGTACTGTACTATAGGAGCAAAAACTCGCATATAAGCTGCATCTGGACTCTGTGCCGATCTTATAAGCGGCACCAGCGATCTGATTCGCGTACTAGCCGCGGCTTATACGCGAGGTTTTACGGTACATGTTGTAGCAGACTGGTAGCCAGGCTGTACCAACTCTTTGACATACCAGCAGTCTGTTACAAAGTGGTCAATATAAATGTTGTGAGTGCCTCGTGTTGTAGGTCCAGAGCTTAGCTCCAGGGTAGCATTGTCATTTGATACATCGTGCCCTTTTTCCTCATGATGCATGAATACAGCACCGAGGAGTAACTCGTCAGTGCTGCATTCATGCATCATGCAGACCCTAGGTTTGATACAGTGCCAAACGTTTCACATGAAGTTACATGCAGTGCTAAGTCCCTCATTGGTGCATTATGTAGAGATGGAGGTTTTCAAGATACATGATCTGCCTTACAGGAGCTACACAGCAAAAAATGTAAAACATAAATGTAAATAGTAATGTAGAAATACCTGTATGCTGCTACATACCAGGTGTACAGTGTTTACCTCTCCCTGGGCTGGGTGATACCTCTGTCTGACTGCAGCACTACCTGTAAAAACACACAGCTAACATGGCTATACAATCTACAGCCCTAGTCAAATAAATAAACCATGGAGAGTAGAAACACAAGAACTGCACAAAACGCTGCTGGTCTGAGCTCACCTGTGGGCGCAAGCGTCAAGTTTTTTTTTGAGTCTCTATAATTCAGTTTCCTGTTGATCCTATAGAGAGCCTCCCACAAGGCTGGTCATTCCTCATTGGTTTTTACACCTCAAAGCTACAGGCCTTAGGGGTCTATTCCTGGCATGTCGTAAACTCTCAATTCCTTCTTATGGACTTGTCACTTCAAACACTGTACTGGTGCCAGTGTGCCTAGCGCAGAGCAAAAGTATATTTGCGTTTAAGCGCCAGGTTTTGAATAAGCGCCAGTTAATGGCAAGTGTAGCCTTCAAATATCTGCAGGGGTAATCATGTCCCCAAATTTAAGTGCCATAGAGCTTAAATAATGATGATATGGTAGGTTGTTTGCTCAAAAGCATGCATGGAAAAATGGCTCAACTTTAGTCTGGAAGCTAAAGGTGGCAATATCCCCCCTAAACTCATACAGATCTTACAGATGTTACCTTCACTGCTACATCCAGGCCCCCTTTGTACACATTACCCAGAATGCCATTTCGCCATGTGACCACACACCACACCATGTGACCACACCATGTGACACACCATGTGACACACCATGTGACACACCATGTGACACACCATGTGACACACCATGTGGCACACCATGTGACCACACCATGTGACCACACCATGTGACCACACCATGTGACCACACCATGTGACCACACCATGTGACCACACCATGTGACCACACCATGTGACCACACCATGTGACCACACCATGTGACCACACCATGTGACCACACCATGTGACCACATCATGTGACCACACCATGTGACCACACCATGTGACCACACCATGTGACCACACCATGTGACCAGTGGCCGTCACGACTGACCCCAGGTTACAACATGGCCGCGTGTATGACGGGGTCAGCGACCTCTGGTGGAAAGGCAATAACTATAACAGACTTATCTCCACCATAATCTGCCATCCCTACAAGCCGTGCAGCAAAACCTGCCATAGCACATCTACCGCTTCACATGTTATGGTTTTTTGTTTTTTTATACCGAGAAAACTAACAGTACATGCCAGGTGTAAGTCCCAGTGGATATTTTGTTGACTTATATCTAATTTTTTGTCTGCATGGGACTTTCAATGGAAGGCTACAAGGGGGAACGGTATTAGTGTTTACATAGTCTTATATAGTAGGGATACTATAGTAGGAAAAGAGCAATATAAAGTATCATATACCGTAAATTCTCGCGTAGAAGCCGCGGCTTGTACGCGAGTCAGACTCAGCTTTCTTTTGATACGAAACATGCCTATATAGGGTGCGGCTTATACGAGAGTTTTTATAAGTATACCACAGTACCAAAATCATAATATTCAGACCCCCTCTGCGGCTTATATAATTTTTCAAAGTTAGGGGTGCGGCTTATACGCGAGTTAGGCTTATACGCGAGAATTTACGGTATGTGTATGATATGCCGAAATGTACGATATTGCTGTCGATACTTATGACCGTCAGCTGGTTCACTCCATGTCAATAACCAATCTGTAGATACTGCTGCGGGTGTGACATGATATAACGCTGAGTCTACTCTCAACCAATACCAGGCAGACACAGCAGTAGCCACTGAGGACCCCACGACTGTTGAGTAAGTGCTTCTCTACTGAGCCCTGACGCAGGCTGTAAGGTGCCTTATCTAACATAGCCGGATGGTTGAATCAATGAATCGGTCCGGTCAATCATAGAGGAGCTATTAAAGTACCGTCTCATTTAGTGCAACTGGCCCCCACTACAGCCAAGGCTGGAGGATATGGCGAAGCTGCCAAATAGACATTTAATTGATGGAGCTATCATTAAGACAATGTCCCTGTCAGAGGGAGTACTCCTTACTGTCCTGTGAACAGCTCCAGGGTCCTCTGTCTGCCATCAATGACCACCATAGACCTCTCATCTCTGAAGGTGTCAGGGTATGTTTAGTTGCTTCTGAATGTCACTTTCAATAGGGTTATATAGATGTTATAATACGATACATATCATGGAGGATCAGTGGCGGTTCGAAGATTTTGAAAAAAAAAGATGGGGGGTAAATATTTTCCCCATCCCCTTTTTGGCAAAGTTTTGTATCAAAACAAAAACGTTTCTCTGAAAAGGAGCCCTACCCCATGTCTATATCCGCCACAGTAGTATAGTATGTATCGGAACGGGACTATAGTTAAGTACTGTTTATTACTCAATCGACATGCAGCCAATCAGAGGCCTCCATTTGACCGGAAGTGACGTCACATGCCCATATAAGGGCATACCGGAAGTGACGTCACGTGACCTTGACCTAGTTAGAGGTCAAGGTCATGACTCAGCCAATCAGAGGCTTCCATTTGACCGGAAGTGACGTCACACGCCCATATAAGGGCATACCGGAAGTGACGTCATGTGACGTCACACGCCCATATAAGGGCATACCGGAAGTGACGTCATGTGACCTTCACATGTACATATAAGGGCATACCGGAAGTGACGTCAAGCGACCTTGACTTAGTTAGAGGCTTCTGATTGGCTGGTACACCGGAAGTGACCCATTTATGCAAATGAGGGGCCTACTTCTGGTCAAATGGAGACCTCTGATTGGTTGGGTCATGAAGAAATGTGTCTCTTAATTTAATTTTGTTTAGGAAGTGATCGATTTTAGGATCACGCGACCGGAAGTGACCTGATGAGTCACGTGACTAGAAGTGACGACGACACATACCTTAATTAGACGATTCAGCAGCGACCGGAGGAAGTGTCACTTTAAGAGGACACGCTAGTTAATTGTTATATTTGTTTTACTTACTAATAAAAGAAGACGTATGAAAATAAACACAACAATAATTTTATTTTATTTTTTTATTTTCTTTTTTTCAATTCTAATAACACTCTATTTTTGAAAAGATGCGCTCAATCAATCAATAACACACTTTTTCATATTTTAAAGGACTCGTTGTCACACCGTTAGAATGCACGCGACGCTTATAATACAAGTAGCGCACGTCATCTTTCTCTATGGTGTAAGTGGCCATTTTTGGTTCGTACCACTTTTGAAATTTATATTTACCGCAAGGAGAGTTTTTCGTTTTCGAAAACATTTAAGAAGACGACTACTTCTGTACACTTTTTTTGAATTTTCTTTCACCGGTGCCGCTGATTTGATCGTAGCAAATGTAAGTCTTAGGGTTGACACTTGGGATCCCGTCACCTTCTCACGCCGCTTTCTTTTCTTTCTGAAGTATGTCTCTCTCAGGCGAGGTTTGACTACACACAGGCAAACATCAGAGGCACCCAATAGCGCTAATTCTACCTTCAGACAAAGGTCAGGCACGGCCGGCCTATAATAGATGGGTCAAGGGCTATTCTAGTGAGGGTCAGGCTACGCCGGACATTCAATAAAAAGCTGGAGTTTGGCAAACTTGCTTTTGAAAGTCTGACCATGCGGGATCCTCATGCCATAGTCTGGCAATGCTGAACTCTTGGGAGAGTATGCCGGACTCTTGCTGGCCAGACTTTCAAGCAAATTTGCCAAAGTCCAGCTTGTTATTGAATTTCCGGCATAGCCTGACCCTCAGTAGAATAGTCCTTGACTCATCTATTATAGGTCAGCAGCGCCTGACCCTTGTATGAGAGTAGTATTGGCGACATTGGCCGACTCTGATATTTACCCGTGTGTACGGCGGGAGGAGGGGGTTCACAGCCACTGCTTGCGCTTATAGAGCGCTACTAGCGGAGGTCTGGATGAGGAGACTACGGTGTTTGTCTTTTGCTTGTGCAGCTGCTGCTGCTGCTGCTGACGATGTCACGGATGCCGCTGACAGATACTGCTGCTTGTGCTGCACGAGACTGAGTAGCCGCTATTACTAATGCTACTAATACTAGTATGAGAAAATACATTTAGTCAATTGATTAAATCAAGGAGGTTTTCTGACTTCAGTGGATCGTTTAGCCATCGGCCACGGGCAAAACTTGAAACCATTTTATACATGGGACAATTGGCAGAGTCGAAACGTGTTGGTACCATAGGGTCGATCATGTTCATCATCAGTTCAGGCAAAGGAAGTGTGTCGACAGCACGCGAAAACTTCATGTCTGAATGTTTCAACACAAGACTTTTTATCACACTCACACAGCTGCTTTGAAGAGTGAATCCTTGACCAAACTTGTGCTTTTCCAACACAGCTTTGGCCTCTTTCTGTGCAGTAAGGGATCTCTCTTTCGGGTTCATCTCAGTGCTGTCTAGCATGTCCTCAAAGTCTTTAACATAATGTTCCAACGGACTACAAATGATGGACTCCAGATCATCGTCCGCATATGTCGTCTCCTCGCACCATATTGTGTCTTCGCCTGTTTCGAATTCCGTCATTTTCTTGACAATCTCCTCCTGAGTGCCTTGCATATATCGAAGCTCCTTCAAGGAGTTGATAACTTGTATGGCGAAGACTGACAAACTTGAAGGAATTTCACCACAGTCAGGCCAAGTATACGGAGCTAAGAAAAATAGCTCTAACAAAATCTTCTCCCTCTGTCCAAATGAAACTACTGTTCCGATGAAGTTGAAGCATGCTTCTATCCATTGCTCCTTGGTGACGTCCTTCCAATGTTTCTTTACCTCACATGCATCATAGGGCACCGTTTCTCTTCTTGCTTCAAGTGGGAGTTGCTTTTTCTTTCTTGGACTCATTTCGAGAGGGTTTCGATGCTCTGTAGCGTCAACACTTTCATAAACAAAGAAAATAGCAGAACTAACCATCGTAACGTGCTGAGCGAGCGTAGAGTGGACGATGCTACGAAGATGAAGGGCGGGTAGAGAAAGTGTGACTGGTGACAGGGGCGTTTCACTCCTTATGTACCCTGTCCTAGATAAGCCTCTTAAACGGCTGAAAAGACTCTCTAAGTACAGAGCTTCTACCGCAGGTGGGTTTAGACTTAAGCAGCTTAGTTCACACACATGTCTGTTAGAAAAAGCTACTTGCACACGCGCCTTCCTTTTTTCACTAGTATTCACCCTCTGCCGACTTATAAGACACCTATACACTCTTTCTCGTGAAATCTATGGAAGATGATGGAAGGACCACTGACTACATTTTCTTTGATCAGAGCGTGGAGGACGGCGTCGAACGGAGGGAACGTTGTGAACACAGCTTATAGGTTTTTTGGAAGAGGTCTTGTAAAGTCAAACTGGCGAGAGAGATGGCGTCTTTCAACATGACAATGCTGCTATGTTGGAAAAAAATAGCGTGATTTTTTCAAAAAGCTTCTATGAAAGATTTGACGTCTTCGTTGTTGTAGTGGATCAAGTAATCTGTCATAGTTTGCTTCTTCTTGTCATACTAAACTTTCTGACATGTGGCGTAGTCGGATTTCGGCCATTTTGACGCCCGTCAGGTCGCTGTCAAAAGTCGATCTCGGTGGCAGGGGTTTTTTGTTTACTAGTTTCTTGGTATACGTCATCCATTCGTAAGTAAAGCAACCTTTCTCTTCGTTTGTAGTGAAAGCTCGCAAATAATTCGCGTAGCTGTAACCAAGTGCTAAAAAAGTTGACTACTACGTCAACTATTAATTGCTTCTCTTTATGACGCTGAATTGTTGGTTTCTTCGGTCTCCGGAGGCAAATAACGAGTGAAGGCGTATTTTTTGATCAGGTTCAAGTCGTAACTCTCCGAGTTGAAGCGTACGACTGGAGCTTGACGGATGTATCTCAGAAGCCGCTTCTTCAGTTGAACTAACGGTTGTCTGGTGTGAGCTGCAGCGAAGCCGCCTGGAGAAGGGGTGAATGTCGCTTCCTCTAGCAGGAGAGCTTCACCTATCGCTACATGTAACTTCGCTAAGGTTGGTCGGTAAACTTCTAGCACAGCTTTCTCGATGACTTTGACGTTCTCGTTTATGTGATTTTTAAACTCGGTCTAACAAGGGGTCGGAATCTGCGTCGGATTCTCTGACGTACGCTGCCCCTCCTACCCCGGAAAGTCGTATGCGACGCTAGCCGACATCGCTGCATAGAGGGCAAAACTTAGGTATCGTTCTTCATTTTTCTACGGGTCACTCGTGATTGTACGGTCTTTTAAAAATTTTGAAACACTTTTCGCAAACGTCCTGCGGCATGTTTTTCTTTTTTTTGTTTTTTCACTTATTTACCAAATATTAAAAAAATAAACGTTGTTTATCACTTCGAATACTAGACGCCTCTTACCACACGATGCTATTAGCATAGTGAAAGACGTCTGTAGTGTAGGATCGATTTCAACAGATGTCCATCTTACTGCAGGGATCAGACGAGAGTCGTCAACACTGGAGTGTCACAGCTCACTTTTATTTCTTTGGGTACAGCTGCATACAACCCTTGAACATACATTGCGACGTCGCCGCGTCCCATGTAGTCTTCCAACACTTTCATCAGAGCCATAGGCTCAGACGTCTCGTTGTACTTCCAAGCTTTCAGCACTTCATACACAGGGTTCTTCACAGTCCTGTCAGAAGGCACAGGTTGAGAGATGGAAGTTACTTCATGAGAAGTCAACCCTAAGTAGATCCCTATGGTCTTCCAGTCTCTAGGGCAGAGCTCAGCTAAAAGAGAGAAATATTTCTGCACTTTCCACTCCATGTCTCCACTCTCTAAGCCATCCCACATGTCATGCTTGTCCATGTACTCACGTGAGAATTTGATGAGGTCCATACGGTAAGATTCTTCCAAGGCGGTGGCTAGGTCCTTCCACCTACTAGTACAACTTTTCTGGTACCAAGTAGTGAACATTTCTCTAGCTTGAGTTATGACACTTGTCTCACAACTGAGATATCCCATATCCTTCAAGTTCACTTCAAGGAATGAACCTAACCGTATGTAATCTGATGTCGGCAACTTACCACTTATTTTCAGTAGCATAGCGTCTGACAAGTATCCTAACGGCTCTGCTTTGAAGTATGATGATACAGGTACTACTGCAGCAGAACCAATAACAGGAGCAGCGTCTGCGCTGGTATCAGACGACTCGTTGTCGGAACAGGGCAACCACATGACTTCGTAAGGTATTGGTGAGGGCAGGCGCCACGGACCGGACGCACTACCAGTGGAAATGAGGTCGAAAAACGGACTGTGCGCCCGTGACCCTTCGGGTTCCTCGTACGCCTCGTCGTCAGCGGCGTTCTCTGTTTCACCCTGTTGCTTTAGGACATGTATGTCTACTACGCGCTGCTGGGGCTGAGTGTCCGAATAGCTGTAAGTCTCAGCGCGAGCAGCGTTGATGGCGTCGGTTGATGAAGCGGTGGAGAGGTTCTGTGCAACGTACTGCGTGTCAGTACTAGTAGCGGTAGTCGCAGCAAGAGGTGTAGCAGCAGCAGCAGTAGCAGCAGCAGCAGCAGCAGCAGCAGCAGCAGCAGGAGCAAGCGCAGCGCTAGCAAGTGCAGCAGTAGCAGGCGCAGCAGTAGCAGGCACAGCAGCAGCAGCAGCAGCAGGCACAGCAGTAACAGGCGCGGCAGCAGCAACAGCAGCAGCAGCAGCAGTAGCAGCAGCACTAGCAGCACGAAGATCACTAGCAGCCGCAGCAGGCGCAGCAGCAGCAGCAGCAGTGTGCTCAGCAGCAACAACCGTCGCGAGTGTAACAACGTCGCTACTACTGCTGTGTGCGCTCGCTACAGCGGGAGGGTGATAAGACCAAGCGGTTGCGGCGGTAGTCTCAATTTCAGTAGCAAGAGGAGACGCTGACAGTAAACGATCACCGTTCTGCGTATTCTTCTTGTTCTTGAACTCGATTAGATCCTTGGACGACAGTAGTTGTTGTGTTTTGCTCATGGTGGTGCCTGTAGAGAGCAGCAAAAGACTGAGTGAGTGAACGGGTGTTTCCAGGCCTCTTATATACTCCTTCTCGCTTCTAGAGCTAAGCTACTTACAGCTCTCTTCAGCTGCCGCCGGCTGACCGGTGACCATTCACAAAGAGAAACAAAAAGTCATAAGGCATGACGTTTTCAGCTGGATCCCTTTCCCCTTTGAGAGATCGACTGACACGAGCTAAGCTACTTACTGCCTTGTTCAGCAATTCAACGTGCGTTAGCTGTATAAAGGATTAAGCAGTTGCTGCCGCCAGCTGACCGGCGGACATTCCCAAAGAGAAACAAAAGACATAAGTCATGACGTTTTCAGCTGGATCTCTTTCCCCCCTCCCTCTTTTTTTTTGAGAGATGGACTGCCATGAGCGGGCGGTGTACCGACTGTACTAATTCAACGCGCATTAGCTGTATAAAGGATTAAGCAGTCATGAGCTTAGAGTGTGTATACAAAAAAACTACAGGAGGCGTGTAGTGTGAAGCAGGACCCCCTAAGACGGGAGTGTCTGTCTGTGAGTAGAGTCGTGTGCATGTGGTGAGCGACTTAAGTGTAAAACAAAAAAAAATCACCGCCTCCTGCCGTGGTGAGTAGACTGGCCGGCGGCGGCTGGCTAGTTCAATAGGGGTGACAGCTGACTAAGGCTGTGCATGAAAATCCGATTTTCACCTGACCTCTGACGTTTGTTACAATGAATGCCAAAGGGGGAGAGAGTTGTCCTCAGGTAGGGGGTAGGAGGTAAGGCTAATGGATAAGGAAAAAAAACACCATTTTCAGCTGGCCACCACAGATGGCGATGACATACCCCTCGGCATCTAAGCTCTTAAGAAGCTCTTACGGAGCGGAGCGGCTGCTGGACAGCTGGGGTGAGTAGACCGGCCGGCGGCGGCTAGCTAGTTCAATAGGAGTGACAGCTGACTAAGGCTGTGCATGAAAATCAGATTTTCACCTGACCTCTGACGTTTGTTACAATGAATGCTAAAGGGGGAGAGAGTCGTCCTCAGGTAGGGAGTAGGAGGTAAGGCTAATGGATAAAGAAAAAACACCATTTTCAGCTGGCCACCAAAGATGATGATGACACGCCCCTCGTCATCTAAGCTCTTAAGAAGCTCTTACGGAGCGGGGCGGCTGCTGGACAGCTGGGGTGCTGTTGGAAATAGGATTAAACTCCCTCTGTATAAAAGCTCTGATTTCTGTTGGAAAAAAACCATAGCACCTTTGACCACAGTAACGTCTACTACCACCACCACCAGCACCACCGTCGCTGCCACCGCCGCCGCCGCCGCCAGTCACAGCTGATCACCTCATTAAAAGCATGTGACGTCGTCGCTTCTAGTCACTTGCTTCATCAAGTCGCTTCCAGGCACGTGATCTTAAAGACCCTCACTTCTTAAACAAAAAAAACGAAGAGACACACTTCTTCCTCTCGAGAGGAAGAATGACGTATATAAGGAGGCTGACACGTGTATAGGTGCCTTATTAGTCGGCAAGGGGTAAATACTAGTGAAAAAGGAAGACAGGTGTGCAGGTAGCTTTCTAACAGACACGTGTGTGCACTAAGCTGCTTAAGTCTAAACCCCCCTGCAGTAGTCAAGTAGCATGTGAAAACTTACTTAACAGATCACTTAATTGAGTAGAGACTCTGTACTGAGAGAGTCTTTTCAGCTGTTTAAGAGGATTATCTAGGACAGGGTACATAAGGAGTGAAACGCTGCTCTCACTCATCGTAGCATCGTCCACTCCACGCTCGCTCAGCATGTTATGAGGGTTATTTCTACCTTTACAGCTTCTTTTCTTATCGAAGTGTCGACGCTACAGAGCATCGAAACTCTCCAAATGAGTCCAAGAAAGAAAAAGCAACTCCCACTAGAAGCAAGAAGAGAAACAGTGCCCTATGATGCATGTGAGGTAAAGAAACATTGGAAGGACGTCACCAAGGAGCAATGGATAGAAGCATGCTTCAACTTCATCGGAACGGAAGTAGTTTCATTTGGACAGAGGGAGAAAATTTTGTTGGAGCTATTTTTCTTAGCTCCGTATAGTTGGCGTGACTGTAGTGGTGAAATTCTTTCAGGTTTTTCAGCGTTCGGCATACAAGTTATCTGGTCTTTGAAGAAGCTTCGATATATGCAACGCACTCACGAGGAGATTGTTCAGAAAATGACGGAATTCGAAACAAAAGAAGTATGGTGCGAGGAGACGACATATGCGGACGATGATCTGGAGTACATCATTTGTAGCCCGTTGGAACATTATGTTAAAGACTTTGAGGACATGCTAGCCAGCACTGCGATGACCCCGAAAGAGAGATCCCTTACTGCACAGAAGGAGGCCAAAGCTGTGTTGGAAAAGCTCAAGTTTGGTCAAGGATTCACTCTTCAAAGCAGCTGTGTGAGTGTGATAAAAAGTGTTGTGTTGAAACATCCGGACATGAAGTTTTCGCGGGCTGTCGACACACTTCCTTTGCCTGAACTGATGATGAACATGATCGACCCCGTCGTACCAACATGTTTCGACTCTGCCAATTGTCCCATGTATAAAATGGTTTCAAGTTTTGCCTGTGGCCGATGGCTAAACGATCCACTGAAGTCAGAAAACCTCCTTGATTTAGTCGACTGACTAAATGTATTTTCTCATACTAGTATTAGTAGCATTAGTAATAGCGGCTACTCGGTCTCGTGCAGCACAAGCAGCAGCATCTGTCAGCAGCAGCTGCTGCAGCAGCAGCACGATCAGCACAAGCAGCAGCTGCTGCAGCAGCTGCACAAGCAGCACAAGCAGCAGCATCTGTCAGCAGCATCCGTGACATCGTCAGCAGCAGCAGCAGCAGCAGCAGCAGCTGCACGAGTAGCACAAGCAGCAGCATCTGTCAACAGCATCCGTGACATCGTCAGCAACTGCAGCAGCTGCACGAGCAGTACAAGCAGCAGCAGCTGTCAGCAGCTGCAGCAGCTGCACGAGCAGCACAAGCAGCAGCACCGACAGCAGCAGCAACAGCAAATCAGCAGCAGCAACAGCAGCAGCAGCAGCAGCAGCGGCAATGTGGACCGCTAAATTCGAGATGGTGACATATCTGTTTCTTAGAATCGACATTCGACATGAGGTCTAGTGACATTTGACATGAAGCTTGAAAAACATAGTGACAGGTGACATGAGCAATTCTTAAAATCGACATGAGATATGAGCATAATTAAGCGACATCGACATGCGCCATGGCTATTTTTTATTTTTTTTGAAGACAACCGCCATAGCTTCCTTATCCAGACCTCCACTAGTAGCGCTCTATAAGCGCAAGCTTTGCCTTAAGAGAGCTGTGGCTGTGAACCCTCTCCTCTCTCCGTACACACAGGTAAATATCAGAGTCAGCCAATGTCGCCAATACTACTCTCATACAAGGGTCAGGCGCTGCTAGACTATAATAGATGGGTCAAGGACTGTTCTACTGAGGGTCAGGCTAGGCCGGACATTCAATAACGGGCTGGACTTTGGCAAATTTGCTTGAAAGTCTAGCCAGCAAGAGATGCACATCATCATAAACGCGATCATGATACCTTTCATAGTAAGTAGACTCGCCTCTCTGCCCTCTCTTTTAGAGAGGGCAGAGAAGCGAGTCTCACTCTTAAAAAACCCTGCCCCTCCCCTCCCCCCTCCCCCCCTCCCCCCCTCCCCCCCCATGCATCTTAAAGAGTGCCCCCCAGAGTGCCCCTCCCCCCCTAGAAAAAAAGAGCCGTATTTTTAAATTATTTTTTAGCAAGCTTTCAGCTTGCTTTTTTTTTCTTTTTTTAAATTTATTTATCCATCAAAATCTCAAGTGACTTATTTTGAAAGCCAACCTAGTAGTCACGTGACCCCCTTAAGTAGGTCACTTCCCGTCACGTGACCTATTTGAATTTCCCGCCAACATGGTGGTCACGTGACCCTCTTAAGTAGGTCACTTCCGGTCACGTGACCTATTTGAATTTCCCGCCCAAAGGTCACGTGACCGGAAGTAGGTCACTTCCGGTCACGTGACCTATTTGAATTTCCCGCCAAAAGGGAGGCCTCTCATTGGCTGCTTTTGAATTTCCCGCCAAAAGGGAGGCCTCTGATTGGCTGCAGGTCGATTGAGTAATAAACAGTACTTAACTATAGTCCCGTTCCGATACATACAATACTACTCGCCACTGAGGATTATGATCTGAAAGTATGGGTGTTTGCCCATCCTCCTGGCTGGAGGTTCTGGATGCAGTATTAGTGTATGAGACCCTCACACCCCCCTACACACATGGAGGTTCTGGATGCAGTATTAGTGTATGAGACCCTCACACCCCCCTACACACTGGGACAGTGGGGGGTGTGGTAGATTACCCAGACCCATTCAGTGTAAAATGAATCAGGTTGTATTAAGTGTCCATTAGTTAGAGCTAAGTGAGGGGAGGTTTCTACAAATCACATCAGCCTAACACAGGGACACACAGGGTAGGGGTTATACTGCTATAAATCTCAGTATACTGAGGTTGAGAATGGTGATATAAAGCCACAAATAATGGGACCTACTTACATGAATTGCATCACATGTAGGGGTAATATAAATTACAGCCTCAATGTGTGGGGGCTGGGAGGGTTTTAGGCCATGTGGGTTAGATGGCTAACTATGGAGCTGAAACTGCTGGGATTTATACAATGATCAAATATGGGACATCCCATTTGTGTAAATATATTTCAATCTCTGGCCTGATGCAGCAAGGATTAATATAGTAGACAAGAACAACTCAAGATATAAAAAATAAACATTCAGAATTCAATTAACTGACACTGTTGGGTGCCGGCAGTGCGGACGCTGGCATATAACTTTTTTTTACCTTATCTCATAGATTTTATCACATATACTTGATATATATGGGTAAAAAAAAATTTGTTATAGGGACCATTCTCTACTCCAAGGATTGGACAGAGGAGGTAGTGGGCAGGTAGTGGGTGCCATCTGTGCCACTCACCGCCCACCCCCCCCCCCCCCCCACACACACACACACACCTGAGTGTCGCCCTCCAGGTGGGGAGCTGCATACATTAACCCAGCCTCTGTGTGTGTGTACAGGGGGGTGGGAGGTGGTGTCTGCTCTGCTCAAATTCAGCTCACGAGACTGAGAGGTGTCGGCAGGGAGCTGGCCCCATATCACCCACTAAGGTGAAGTAGTGTGTGTAAACCTCCTGCTGCAGGGGCATGTAAAGTGGTCATGGCCCCTCAGATAAGTGAGGTGCAATATTGGTAAATGAGTTTACGGTGAGATTCCCGCATGGTCCTAACCCCTGAGTTATAGATTCATCATCTCGCTGAAGCCTGAGTCTGAGAACCACTGATAATGAAGCATTAGTCTGAGAACCAACATTGATAAAGTATCAGTCCGTGAACCAGTGATTATGAAGAATAAGTCTAGAGAGACGATGATGGGTGTTCCTCTCACCTTGACGCAGAAGAATAAGTTAGGAAACCAGCAAATATGAAGTGCAAGGCTGGGAACCAGTCGTAAGTTGTCGGACACACAATCATGAGTTATTTACAGTTTGGGAACCAGAAATCATGAAGCATTAGTCCGGCAACTAGCGATCAATCTAGGAACCAGTAATCATAAAGTCTGAGTCTGGGAACCAGCACACATAAAGCATTTGTCTGGGAACCAGTGAGCATGAGTGTCGGAGCTTTGTACATGTTAGTTTCAGCTTCTTTTTTCTTCTCCTACCTTTACTACCACCATGGTGCAGTTGACCCTTGAATCTGTCCACATTAACCTGTGGTGGTGTAGCACTGACAGTGTGTGTGTGGGGGGGGGGGGGGGGCTAGTTGGCAGCAGACAGGTGTATATAATGATGGTGGTTAGGTAGGGGAGGTCAGGACCAGGCCTGGGGGCACATGGCACCAACTCTCACCGCTCCCATCACGCTGATACACCGTAACGCTTTCCTGATGCACCATAACGCATCAACGATGCGAACGGTGTATCGGCATGATGCATTACAGTGTATCGGCATGATGCGTTACGGTGTATCGGCATGATGCATTACAGTGTATCGGCATGATGCGTTATGGTGTATCGGCATGATGCGTTACGGTGTATCGGCATGATGCGTTACGGTGTATCGGCATGATGCGTTACGCTGTATCGGCGTGATGCGTTACGGTGATGCATTACGGTGTATCGGCATGATGCGTTACGGTGATGCATTACGGTGTATCGGCATGATGCATTACGGTGTATCGGCATGATGCGTTACGATGCACTGTTATGCTTCATGTGATCAAACTATAATCACCGGCAGCCATAACATGACACTCTAACCTCTACATGTAACTGTGTCATGTTATTATACTTTAATCACCCAGTGTGACAGTCATAACATAACAATTTCTGACTTCTCCTACGTGTCGTAAAATTATAATGATCAGCCGCGTCAAACTGACTTAACCACAGTCATGTCATAACAACCGATAAAAACCTACCAGGCTATAAAATTGTTATGACCTTGATATTCAGGGTACAGTTTATACCGGTTAGCTGTTTAAATAGTATTAATGCAGTATTAACTCTAAACTCCACACACCACTTTTAACCTTATATGTGGGCGGATATTTAAATACATCCTAATCCTTGACAGTTTTAACTGTACATGATGTAGTAAAATAGAGTCAAACTGTCTCATGCTACACTGAATTAGGCCAATAATCACAATTTGAATACCAGGATAATAGATCTGTAAAAATACATAGTAAGTAACAAGCTGATGGTCGCATTATAGTGTAGTTGTGCCTGAGGGGACCGTCATAATGTGGTCATTACCTCTCTCTCTGACACACTTACATACTACTACTGGTGTGGGGGGGGGGGGCAGGACACTCTAACAGTGAGTCATATAATGTGACTTCCATGACCCTGATTTAGTAGCTAGCTTGTTTTCCCTATAGCAGCGTCGCCAATATTCAAATACAATGTATACTCGAACGTAATTCAAGATGTGGAGATGTGACTGTCCAAAAATAAACACATTTTGTAAAGGGAGACTTTTCGAACTCCCCTTTTATGGCACATATTCACATAAGGAGAGAGGAGTGACAAATGGAACTGAAAATAATGAAGTTAGAATGACCATAAACTTAGAATTCCCCAATGACTAAAATGGCTGACCCTACAAGGCTACTGTGGAGCTGATAGAGCTATGTCAATAGTCTGCTGTAGGGATAGACTGGTGGTGGTCAGTGCTAAGACATGTTGTTACAGCCCCTCACTGAGAGAAGCCCACAGCAGCCAGACTGTGTTACCCTGCAGTCTGAGGTCTTTGTACAAGGTGCTACTCTACCCTCCTCAGGTCCTCTACACTCCTCATACTGAGTCTACACAGGGGGCTACTAACACTCCTCATAGTGAGTCAACAAAGGGGGCTATTAACCCTCCTCATACTGAGTCAACACAGGGGGCTATTAACCCTCCTCATACTGAGTCAACACAGGAGGCTATTAACCCTCCTCATACTGAGTCAACACAGGAGGCTATTAACCCTCCTCATACTGAGTCAACACAGGGGCTATTAACCCTCCTCATACTGAGTCAACACAGGAGGCTATTAACCCTCCTCATACTGAGTCAACACAGGAGGCTATTAACCCTCCTCATACTGAGTCAACACAGGAGGCTATTAACCCTCCTCATACTGAGTCAACACAGGGGGCTATTAACCCTCCTCATACTGAGTCAACACAGGGGGCTATTAACCCTCCTCATACTGAGTCAACACAGGAGGCTATTAACCCTCCTCATACTGAGTCAACACAGGAGGCTATTAACCCTCCTCATACTGAGTCAACACAGGGGGCTACTAACCCTCCTCATACTGAGTCAACACAGGGGGCTATTAACCCTCCTCATACTGAGTCAACACAGGGGGCTATTAACCCTCCTCATACTGAGTCAACACAGGAGGCTATTAACCCTCCTCATACTGAGTCTACACAGGGGCTATTAACCCTCCTCATACTGAGTCAACACAGGGGGCTATTAACCCTCCTCATACTGAGTCAACACAGGAGGCTATTAACCCTCCTCATACTG
Organism: Harmothoe impar; assembly: GCA_947462335.1. NCBI lineage: Eukaryota > Metazoa > Annelida > Polychaeta > Phyllodocida > Polynoidae > Harmothoe > Harmothoe impar. The sequence continues at coordinate 65,208,689 of OX381714.1, forward strand.
AGTCAACACAGGGGGCTATTAACCCTCCTCATACTGAGTCAACACAGGGGGCTATTAACCCTCCTCATACTGAGTCAACACAGGGGGCTATTAACCCTCCTCATACTGAGTCAACACAGGGGGCTATTAACCCTCCTCATACTGAGTCAACACAGGGGCTATTAACCCTCCTCATACTGAGTCAACACAGGGGGCTATTAACCCTCCTCATACTGAGTCAACACAGGAGGCTATTAACCCTCCTCATACTGAGTCAACACAGGGGGCTATTAACCCTCCTCATACTTAGTCAACACAGGGGGCTACTAACCCTCCTCATACTGAGTCAACACAGGGGGCTATTAACCCTCCTCATACTGAGTCAACACAGGAGGCTATTAACCCTCCTCATACTGAGTCAACACAGGGGGCTATTAACCCTCCTCATACTTAGTCAACACAGGGGGCTACTAACCCTCCTCATACTGAGTCAACAAAGGGGGCTATTAACCCTCCTCATACTGAGTCAACACAGGGGGCTATTAACCCTCCTCATACTGAGTCAACACAGGGGGCTACTAACCCTCCTCATACTGAGCAAACAAAGGGGGCTACTAACCCTCCTCATACTGAGTCAACACAGGGGGCTATTAACCCTCCTCATACTGAGCAAACAAAGGGGGCTATTAACCCTCCTCATACTGAGTCAACACAGGGGGCTACTAACCCTCCTCATACTGAGTCAACACAGGGGGCTACTAACCCTCCTCATACTGAGTCAACACAGGGGGCTATTAACCCTCCTCATACTGAGTCAACAAAGGGGGCTATTAACCCTCCTCATACTGAGTCTACACAGGGGGCTATTAACCCTCCTCATACTGAGTCTACACAGGGGCTATTAACCCTCCTCATACTGAGTCAACAAAGGGGGCTATTAACCCTCCTCATACTGAGTCAACAAAGGGGGCTACTAACCCTTTGAACCCTGTGTATGGTACTTTAATGTGTTATGCCCTTTATCGTCCTGAGGCATGAATGCAAACCTAGCGAGTAGCTCGACGAGGCTGCACTCAAGCATCATGATGACCCTCTGGGGTTGTGACACTCCCCAAGAACCGGCATGATGCACCTGTGCAGCACTGGCGAGTTACTCAGTGGGGCTGCTTTAGTGCATCATGACGACAAATGTCATCTTTTAGCGACATCTGTCCTTAAAGGGTTAATGCATGTAGCCCCAGGTAGGTACCCCAGGTAGCTACCCCCAGGTACTCAGTTCCTTACCCCAGTACTATTGTAAACATAGCTACATACCCATGTATACACCCACATTCCACCACCCAGATCAGAAACACTTAACATGAATAGGGCTGATTAACAACCATTAGCACTTTGGCTAACTGCTCACAGTGTAACCTAGGTATTTGGGTGTTTAAGCGCCCCAGCGCTTATAGAATTTTGGAGCTCTATATACCCCCTACTCCTACTTCAGGGCTGTGAATTTAATCTCCACAGATCTGGGATCTGTGTATTTTGATTGCTTGAATGCACTGTGATTTACTTGACCAGCGAATACCCATCACTGAGTATACAAACTACCAACCCATATATTACCATGAATATAATACCCCATATACTAAACATTTACATAATACAACCCTGATGGGTACCTGGTGTGTGTGAGACAGGTGAGAGTCTAACCCCGCTCACCGACAGGCCGTGTGAAAAGGGCTGAGGGTTCTGTGGTCCTGGCTGCTTACCAACTCCCGCTCTAAACGCTACCGGGTGGGGGGGGGGGGGCATTGTGGGGGTCAAGGGGGCAGGTAAGGGTGTTGGGTATAGTATGGGCATTATACGATAACTGATGGGTTGTACGCAGTTTGACAACCAGACTGGCTGTAAAGAGTCTGCATAACCTGAAAATTAACAAGAACAGCAAAGAGTCCATGATCTAATCATCAGTTAGCCACAGAAAGAATTATCAAACTATATTTTTAGCCCACTATTTTAACCTGAATGTAAAATGAAACTGTGCTGAAAATTCAATGATCAGCGAAATTAATTGCCTGAGAAAATTACCATTTCTGGGAGAAATGTTTAGGTTGGGCCGTTGTGGTAGGTCAGATAAGCTGAAACACCTTTATCGTCATTTATGGCCGCAGTAAAGCACTTATCAGCCCCATACACAGGAGGTGTGGCCGTACGGTGAATGGAAGAATCTGGATGAGTGATTGGGGTATGTAACCCCACCCATAATGCACCTGGATGCTACTTCCGGCTGGCAGTTTCCTGTTACCAGCAGGCCCCAGCAGGCAGGGTGAGGGGAGGGAGCCAAGGGAAACAACGACTTGGACACTGTTATAGTATGGAGTTAGGGTGAGCTGCAAATGACGTTGTAGGATGCAGGCCCGAGACTCTACCAGAATGTCTTCTAAGTCAGACTTGCAATTGTAATGTCAATTGCTGTTCTATGACTTCCAGGCTTGCCGATGGCAGTGGTACTACCAATTGCCATTCCCTGCCTTCTAAGTCTATGACAGATTTGATTTTAGCTGCTGTTTCATTACTTAGGTCTATGGCAACGGTACCACCAACTGCTGTTCTATGGCTTCTAAGTCCACCAATTGCTGATCCCTGGCCGTTCAAGTCTATGGCAGCTGTACCACAAATTGCCTGTCCCTAGCTTCTAAGTCTATGACAGCGATAATACCAATTGCTGTTCCCTGGCTTCTAAGTCTATGGCAGTGGTAGCCCCCCAATTGCTGCTCCTTGGCTTCTAAGTCTATGACAGCTTTAACATTTAATGTTAGTTGCCATTCCCCAACTTCTAAGTCTATGGCAGCTATACCACCAATTGCTGCTCCCTGTCTTCTATGTCTATGACAGCGGTACCACCAATTGCTGTTCCCTGGCTTTTAAGTCTATGGCAGTGGTACCACCAGTTGCTGTTCTCGAGCTTCGAAGTCTATTACAGCTTTAACATCAGTTAAGCTGTTCCATGATTTTGAAGCCTATGGACGTAAAGCATAAATCAATGTGTTTGGAGCCCCACAGGGCTATGAATGACTAAAATATCCGGCCCATATAAAGCCCCATCTTGCCTGTCTGTGGACGGCCACAACCAGGGGTATAGCCGCACCAGACGGAATCAGACGGAATCACACCTAATGTACCACTTAGCGGGTAGTTAGGGGTGGGACAGACCGTTCTGTGCACCACTTGGTGTAGTGTGAGTGGTGTCACCCAGACTACACACTGATGTAAATCATACCGTTCCACTGTGGGGTACCATGCTGTTGTGGTGCAGGGGGGGGGGGGAGGGGGGGTTGGTCATAGGGATCCATCATTTCAACCCTACAGGGTTCATAAAAGGGTCAGCATGATGCAGTGCCAGTGATCTGTGCGAGCCAGTGGTGCGCTGGCACTGACCCATTCGCACATCATGACAACGGATGAACTTAAACTTTGGCGCATCATGCCATTCATAAAGGGTTGAAATGTTCACCGTGACACAGATTGTGCTAAATCGCACTGGTATATGAAACGTGATTTGTACTGAATTAGATTCACTAGCCTGTACAGTGCCAGTGGACAACCCTCGTATGTCCCAGAGTGTCATAGACTCCATGCCACCAGTCTGACACCATGTGTAGTAACAGGCCCTAACTGTCCCTGATGTATAGGGTGGGGTCAGGGGGACACCTCTATACATCAACCAAGACCGGGCTATCATGACACAATCACAGAGAAAAAAACGATATGAACTACTAATAAATAGCATAATATTATATACCAAGCACAGTAGCCAGAAGAATAACAAGTAAAACATGAAAGATAGAGAAAAGTAGGTTGGAGCTGAATGTAGGGTCTAACCTCTGTCTAACCTCTGTCATGTAGTAGTGGTCTACAAGTATACCACCACTCTCTGACCATCCTCAAGGATCTGGGATCTTCAACCACATCATTGTGACTAAGACAACTGGAAATCAGACTAAATCTGTACTATCTGTACTGTACTGTTATATTCACAGTCAGGGCTGCGAAATCTCCGCACATGTGCAGAATTCCGCACTGTGTGTGTCCCAGAGGACGATTTTTGTGATTCATCCAAATCCACTGAGAAAATGAAAAGTCATTTATAGGGGGGGGGGGGGGTCTGGATAAAGGCAACTATACAAGGTATATCTGTTTCTGTATACCTCTGTTGTATGGGGCCTTTCATGTCCACCTCTACAGCAAATGTACCTTAAAAAGACAAACTAACCAACACAACATTTTCTTTGAGAGTCTTTGTGTTTTTCTCTAAAGTCTACCTCAACCTTCTTCATCTCAATTACCCTGAGGAGAGGCTTTGGGTTGACATATGCGTCACCTCTTTATGTTGTAGTGACATGAAACTTTAAATGAACGAGGTCTGAAAAGAAATAGAGCAGTTCTGTTGAGTGTTGATGAGTCATAGAATAATTACCTGGAGACGTTCAACATTTAAAAAGAAAAATTTGAAAAAAAGATTAATATGATAAAACACTTTAAGAGTGACAGTCATTTAGAATTGGAGAAAATGAAAAGGTCATCAATCTTGTTTGTACGCAGATATAAATAATATTGGCGTGTGAACATGTCTAGACCTGGTGGTAGACATGGCCAGAATACAAACAAGTTAATAGCTAATGTGTGAACGGTTTACGTAATGTTCCCTAACTCTCAGACAAGACGCCGCTCGCTGCCAGCCATACCTCAGCGGCATCTTCCCACACGCACTGGTCCAAGTCCGCGTTTTTTTGGAGGTTATATCTCTGGCCAACCCTTGAGAGGCCGCACAGCGCTTTAATCCACTATGCCCTTGGCTATCGTGATGCATTTTGGTATATGGTAAATATGGCCAGGGAAAGTGTCAAAAAAGATCAGATTTTTTAAAATTATGGAAATGGTGTCTAAGGCCACCCCACCAATCCAACGCGCCATACATATAGCCGCGTTGATATCATATATGCAGGTGGTGCTTTTGTAGGTTTGCCCGATTTTACATTGGAATTTCTGCATCAAATTGTGTCAATTTCGTGCAGAAACTTGACCAAAATCCACAAATATTCCCTTAACCCTACAGTAGTAGAGATACTCCCCTTGTGCCATGTGTGGTGCAGACTACGGGGGGGGGGGGGGGGGCTCGTGTTATTGTGAATAAAAGAAAATAAAACTGTCTCAGAATGTGGATGTGCTTGTCTGCCTCCTTCATATGGCGGACGTCCAAGGGGGGTCTGTGAACCCTGCGAGGGCCGCAGGGTGCATTAATGCTCTATTGTTAATTCTCTCATATAGGCCTAACTCGCGTATGGGCTGCACCCCTAACTTTGAATCATATAAGCCACACAGGGGATTTTAAAATGTCTGACTCTGACGAATCTTTATGGTATGCCATATGTCGTCATTTATAGGCATGAATGCAGCCCTGGCGAGCAACTCGCCTGTCATACCGACCCTATGGGGTCGATACACATCCAGAAGGGTCGGTTTGATGCAATCAGAAGAAGAGCATTATGCATCAAACACTATGCGGCCCTTACAGGGTTAACCGTCTATAGCAGCCAAGGTGGAGAATACAGCCGCCAACAGGACAGGCCCGTCCCAGTACCTAGTGTGGGGAAACAAGGACACGAAGTAAGGCACACATGATGCAGGAATACAGCTCTGCCAAGTTATACCACTCCTGGCTGCTGCCGCTTCTACCAAATCACTTCAGCTTTCCTTGAAGTGATCGAAAGTATTAAGTAATGTCGGATAGGGGTTAGAAAAGAACAGCACATGTCGCCTTATGTTTGCAGGAATATTTATTTTTTCCTAGAAATATCTGTTTTAAAGTACCAGTATGTTAATATCCTGGAAAGGGTGGACAAGAATCTCCATAGTTGCTGCCATTTGTGAAGCAGGGAGTGGCACTCTGCTAGACATGTGGGTGTGGCATATATTGCGCAGATCATATACGTGAGTAGTAGACAACAAATATACAACACCATTATACATGTAACTTCTGCCGCTTCGATCAAATCACTTCAGCTTTTCACTATTCAAGAAGTGAATGAAATTAATGTAGGACAACGCTTTAGAAAACAGCATATGTCACTTTCCCTGCTATTCCGGGAATTACGTACTTTTTCGTAGACATATCAATTTTAAAAGGATGCGAATATCGTTTGAAAAAGTGGACCAGAATTTCCAGAGTTGCTGTGGAGCAGAGGGAGTGGCATCTGGTAGAGATGTGGGTGTGGCATAAATACTGGCGCACCTTATTGCGCAGATCATGTAATTGAGCAGTAGACAACAAATAAACACCACCATTATACATGTAACTGTATACGGACTGTGTGTGTGTGTAGTGGGTGGGGGGGGGGGGGCAGGACAGGGGGAAGGCAGGGTTAATAACAAGGCATGAAGGATGAGACACTCAGGGTGAGCGGGAGCAACAAGGAAGTCAGGACGGACGGAGGGAGTGTCCATGAGGGAGTACAGGGTGTCGGTGTGTGAGCGTGAATCACCAGCAACCACTACGCAGTACAAGACGTAACCTGCTGACTGCTGGAATTAGTACACAGGACACAGACATAGTACTAGTACTGTAAACCCCTGCGTAGAAGCCGCAGCAAGTATGCGAGTCAGATCATCAATGCGGCTTGTAGGATCAGCACAGAGTCAGGGTGCAGCTTTTAAGCAAGTTTTTGCTAATATAATACAGTACTAAAATGACGATAACCAGATGGTTAGTGCGGCTTATAGAATCGGCCCAAAGTCTAGATGCGGCTTATAGGCAAGTTAGGCTCATACACAGGGTTTTACAGCACAGAGGTGAGGTCAGGTCCCTGGGTGCAGCTCTAGAGGCTGGGAGTACAGTTGGTGTCCTGAGGTCAGTCCTGTACCTGCAGCATACCGCCCGAGTCACTCCCCCCCCTGCCCTCTGATACTTATGTATACATGTACTTGTCATGTCATTGACAACGACCTCTCTTGACGTTTCTACATAAAGTGTGCTTCTTTGTAACTCTCAAAGTTAACCTTTATGTCCTTCATACTTTCAGCAAAATCACAAATGAATTCAAGATCAACTTTGAAATTAACTTCAAATTGTTTCATCTTGAATGTAAAGTCATACTTTCAAGAAACAGTGGGAAAAGATAACCTTGTCGGGATATGAGCAATCGTGGTGAAGTGCAGCGTGCTGAGCTGTGGGAGGTCTAGGTATCCCCATCTTACCCACTAACACTTAGTTGTACGCACACCCCCTGTGGATGTACTGTATGTGTTGTGGGTTCGTGGAGGGTGTGCCGCTCGGGGTAGATACACGCTGCCCGCACACACCGCCCTCACCTGATGTATATGTGTACCTACACTAACTGCTGAAGCTGGTTCCTGCCGGGGTGTAGGACAGTTTGATGGGTTTGTTGGTAACCAGCGCCAGGTGAGCTGCTCCAGATACCAACCCTCGCGCACTATAGTCAGTCCAGTCCATGAGCCACTCACCGCTGCAGCATGGGTGCATCATGCCAGTCTGCATTTGTGCATCAAAAGTGCGTCAACCCCATAGGGTCATCATGATGCATGAAAGCAGGCCTGGGTTGCACTCACAAGGCAAAAGGACGTACCGTAGATTTTTGCGTTGAAGCCGTGGCTAGTATGCGAGTCAGATCGCCGTGTGGCTTATGGGATCGGCCCAAATTCAAGGTCCGGCTTATATGTGAGTGTTTAGATGTATACTGCAGTACTAAAGTGGCCATAATGACACCCCCTGTGCTGCTTATAGGATATTCCCAACGTCTATAGACCAATGCATCAAGAAAGGGTGACTTTTCAGAAAAGTTGTTGATAAAGTTTTTGAATATTTCTGATGTGTGACTGACAAATACATGAATCTAGCTTCAGAATCCTGCATTCAAATATATACTATTTGAAAGATAATTGTCCTGCGAATCTCTTGGTATGAGGTGTTTGCAGATATAGCTATTACAAACAATGTTATGTGCATTCTACTGAAAGCAACGTAAACACAACTTTATTTTCAAAAGGTCACCCTTTCTTGATGCATTGATCTATATGTGCAGCTTATACGCGAGTTAGGCTTCTACACGAGGAATTTACGATAGTGTATTTAAGCACTATGCTGCCCTTACAGGGTAAATGGAGGGGCCTGTATATGAGAGACCACACCTAACACCAGATGGTGGATCAGGCTCTATGTAAGACTGCCACAAATGTGGTTTCTGGTCGTGTTTTTGCTGGTTTCCTTCACACACAGGTTTCCATTGTTGCCTGTAAGTATTATCCCCTCCTTACCCCCTGCACCATCTCACCCCTCACTCCCTCAACTCCTCACCCATTCTGCAGCAGACGGACTGATCAGAGGGCCTCTCTGTGGGGTTCAAATCTCTAGCATATCATCACTCTCATAGCAGATGCGTGGTCTAGACTCAAATCCAGCTGCATAAATTAACAGGTGGACAACGATGGCTGTATGCGTACAGAGATGTACTTGAACTTGACGGGTGGCGCCATGTCTCACAACAGAATCCCCCGCCCCCTTGTGTTGTGTCACAGCCTGTCCTAGAAGCAGGTCACTCTGACAGATGGCCCCCTCAATGTCAACTCCCTGTGGGGAACAGACATGGTTTGGATTGAATTTGATTCAACTTTTCAAAAAATAACTGTTCCTGATATAAGAACTCCGTATCCAGGGATGCTTTGAAGGCTGAAGGTTGAACCATCCACATTTAGCCCGGGCCATCTGTTTCCCCTGTGCTGTGCTGTGTGTAGGGGAGGGGTGGGACAAGGGTAGAATACAGACTGGCTGGTTGACCTCTAACTCCGGTATAAATGACCTCTAACAAGTGGCAGTTTGTGTAGTCCCACTGTCAGCAGTTGAGCACATGACCTTAGGGAGTGCTCGAGTTTTTAACAACAACTAAGGGGTGTAATTCACTGGCCTTTTCGCTCAAAACAAAGACGGGTTGAAATTGTTTCTGCCCCCCCCCCCCCTCCAATAACTGCCATCCTCTAACAAGGTTAGAATACCGACAGCAGATGATCACATGACCTAACGGGATGGTCATATTTTAATAACGGGGAGTGGGCTGAGATTTCTCGCGGGCAGACCAAATTTTCGTCTTGATGCATGAGTAACTCTTAGGTAACTTGCACATGCTGCATTCATGAATTATTTTGACCCTACAGGGTTGATACACTCAGGATTAGTGGGTGTGATGCATTAATGCAGTGCCGGCAAGTTCCTGCCGGCGAGTTACTCACTAACATTACTTTGGTGCATCATGTCACAGGTCAAATGAAGGTGAAGTTTAAAACAGTTTTGAGACATGATTCCATCCATGAGGATTACAGATAAGCAGCTGTTACAGAGAGATATACTGGTTGATAACTGGCAGTGTGATGACAGTGTAAGAGTCTTGGCAGAGCCTGCTTGTCTAAACACCAGACAGGAATAACTGCCCCCCTCCCCCACTGTGGCCTCCTGCCTGCTGTAAATTTTCACATAGAAGTTATTACATCAGTCAGATTGCTAGTGCTGCTTATAGGATCGGCGCAAAGTCAGGGTGCTGCTTATACGTGAGTTTTTATGAAAAATACTGCACTACTAAAGTAACAATTCCCAGACTGCCTGTTAGGCTTATGGGATCTATCAAAGTTGGGGGTGCGGCTAGTACCTGAGTTCGGCTTATACACAAGGTTTTACGGTACATGCTGATTGCAAAGAACTGTATTATCATGTCGCAGGAGAACTGTACACGGGCACAGACAGCATTGAATAGTGCAGGAAAGTGAGAATGGAAAGTGAAAAGGGGGGAGGTGAGAGTGAAAATGGAGGGTGGGAAGTGAAATAGGAACGTGGAAAAAAAAAGAGTGGAAAGTGAAAAGGTGAGAGAGAAGTGAAGGGAGAGTGAAAGGTTATCATGGCAGCCTACCCCACAGGAGTGGATGGTGCAATTAGAGAGTGTAAAACATTGAGTAGATGTGATGGCTGTAAGGCCTGTGTAACAGAATGTGAATATTGTAAACATGGGTCCATTCTGTAGTTCCCCAAACACACACCAGGAGTCTGGGTGTTTAATGTGGAGTACTACCCGGATGTTACCTGTCCGAGTACTGGGTCTGTGAGGAGCCCGTTACAGTTATATAACCGTGTGGGGTCAGGGCGGATGCCGCACATAGCTGTAATTTGGGAGGCCAACGTGGTCAGTCGCTTTATGCAGTGCCCAACACAGACTTTCTCCTCTCAAGTTCAAACTGGTTGATTTCTGTATAAAGTAATACTGTCTCTTGGAATAGAAAGTATATTGATTACACAACTGCTATGCATACAAGTTGTTCCTTTTTCAACATTTTATTTTTTGCTTTTAATTCATGTTGTTATATTGTATATCTCTAACACTGTGTATATTTGTATCATTACAGGCGCTAGGCTAACCGACATATTGCTATATTGTATGTTTCTAATATGGTGTATATTTATATCGTTCCAGGCGCTAGGCTTACTGACATGTTGATATGATCTATATTTCTAACACTGTGTATATTTGTATCTTACAGGCGCTAGGCTTACTGACATGTTGATATGGTGTATATTTCTAACACTGTGTATATTTGTATCTTACAGGCGCTAGGCTAACCGACATGTTGCTATATTGTATGTTACTAATACGGTGTATATTTATATAGTTTCAGGCGCTAGGCTTACTGACATGTTGATATGATCTATATTTCTAACACTGTGTATATTTGTATCTTACAGGCGCTAGGCTTACAGACATGTTGATATGGTGTATATTTCTAACACTGTGTATATTTGTATCTTACAGGCGCTAGGCTTACCGACATGTTGGCGGACAGGGCTGTACTTATCGGCAGGAGGCGAGAAGTCAGGTCATGTGACCTTACAGAGCTTCCTAGCCATGTGGAGAAAGTGAGTATTAGTAGTAGCATATATTCAAATTAAATCCAGGCCCCTCTGCCAGTCTCACATACGCAAGCTGCAAAAAAGTAAAAATAAGCCATTTTATTGGATGGATTATCATATAAGCCAAGCAGATTTTAGCATTTTAGGGCAAATTCAGGCTGTCCATAGGGGGAGGGTCGTTGGTAATTCCCGCATTCCCGATATCCAGTTGGGGCAGCCGGTGGGTGCCGAACATGGAGTTGTCCGCAGGGACCGACATCTGGAGCGTCCATGCCCCAAGGCCTAGAAATCCCAGCAAGCCACTAATTAAATTACCCTGACATCAGATGAAGCCATCAATAAACTGTCCAAGAAGTCTAAGAATATCTGAAATAATGACCTTCACCCCACCCCCACACACACACACACACCATAGTGGGGTAATGTGATTGCATGTTATTAAAGGTATTAGTGTGACCTGACTGCCTGGGGCATTCTTCTCACCTCAGCCCCCCCCCCCTCATCCCATCCTCACTTGCTCCTCACTTCTGGGTCAATATTTGGCATGATCCTCGCAAAAAATGCCCATCAAAACTTACACCATCACAGCAATGTGGAATAACAAAGATTGGTTATACTGATTCTAATATAATACGGTACCATTTCAGGCTGTGTTCAGCGTGCCATGACAACTCGTCCAAGTTTGTGCGTCTGTTCGGGAAGCAGGGTTGTAACTACATGGTGGCTGAGGACTTTGTGCCCCTCATACAGGTTGGTGCACCTCTATACTCATTGTGTTACTGTTAAAGATATTGTTTTATCCTAAATTTTGACTTGAATTTTTATAGGTATACTAGTATATATGCAATATATAAAGTAGAAAAAAAGGCTGAAATAGAAATGATATAGATAACGAGAAGGGTGTGTGCATCGTGACCACAACTACACAAGTAAAATAACAATGATGAAAATAACTCCAATGATATGTTAAGTGAAAATTGAAAAAATTTTGAATCTATGATCGACCTTTAAATCTATCAATCAGTCGAAGAAAGGTTTCTTGAATACAGTCAACCATCAGTACGTTGGACAGTGACACTTGCAATGTATTGTTCACATACTTACAACCTCTGCTCTACATGAATAAATAAATAAATAAATAAATGAGGTATAATAATGTATGTTGTGTTACAGGACATTGTGGACACCCACCCGGGTCTCACCTTCCTACAAGACGCCCCGGAGTTCCACTCCCGATACGTACACACGGTAAGTACTGTACCAGCCTACTGCAGTCTTTGCAACAACATGCAGGACAGTGGCAATGTCCCTCTAAAGTGCCACCGGTCCTGCAGATTCACAAGTGTAGCGTGATCAAATGGCCAGTCACATGTCGGGCTTTTCTGAACTAAAATAATTTAGTTGGGTTCCTATACCTGAAATATGTTTGTACATATACTGTGTAAAACTATCTATGTATACTGATTTGGCCATAAGTCATAACAAATATAACATACAATACTACTTTATAGTTAAAATGTATAAATCATTGAATATGTTGGTATCCTGTCCTTCAGCATATTTGTAATGTAACGAGTGCTGTTTGTTCTGCAGGTGATCTCACGGATATTCTACTGTGTAAACCGGTCGTGGAGCGGCCGTATCTCGGTGCTCGAGTTGAGGCGCAGTAACTTCCTGCAGGTAACCAGCGGATACATAAACAATACTACACAGATACCACAATATTTGCCTGTCAATCTCTACAAAACTATAATCTCAACAAGAAATCTGCGGTGAAAGTGCTATTGAAGTAGCATGATCTATCTCCAAATTATTTCCCAATATATGGCCATTTTGGAATAAATTGCGCACGATTTTATTCTCTCATTGAAAATACAAAACCCCACCGATAGGACGACCCCACCTATAAGCCGAACCCCCAACTTGAGGAAAAAATTTGTCCTATACAAAATAGGTTTAAAAGTCGTTTTCTCTTCATTCTAATTTATTAAAACCCCACCTATAAGCCGAACCTTCAACTACAGAAACAAATTCGACTTATAGAAAATAAAAACGCCAATTAAAATTCGTCTTATAGGCGGGGTTTTACGGTAGTAAATTCCATAGTTGGGTCATATGGGATCCCTTTCTGATCTATTATGATCTATTATGACCCAAGGATGACATTTGATTGACCTCCATCCCCTGAACAATATACTGTTACAGTGTTTTACAACACATTTAAGTTTGACTTCGAATTTAAGGAAAAATTTAATATAGCCGCTTTATAAATTTCAAAGATGTTGATACATGACACCCAGTGCTCTACTACTGGACTCCCAGTGCTTGTGTAACACCTCACCCCTTCTTTTTAACAGACGCTGGCTCTGCTAGAGGAGGAGGATGACATAAACCAGATCGCGGACTTCTTCTCGTACGAACACTTCTACGTCATCTACTGTAAGTTCTGGGAGCTGGACAAGGACCATGACCTGTTCATCAGCAAGGAGGACCTCTCCAAGCACAACGACCACGGTGAGGCCCTCCCTAGCAACAGTATCATAGCAACCTACCTACCTAGCAACAGTATCATAGAAACCTACCCTACCTAGCAACAGTTTCATAGCAATCTACTTACCTAGTAATAGTATCATAGCAACCTACCTACCATGGTGAGGCAGAAAGTGTGGTTACTGACTGTAACTAGCAGTGTCATAGCAACCCACCCTATGTAGCTTACTCTACCCAGCAACAGTATCATGGCAGTCTACCCTACCTAGAAACAGTATCATAGCAACCTACTATTATAGCAATGTATCCTTCCTAGTAGCACTATCATGGAAACTTAGCCTGCCTAGCAACAGTGCCATGGCAATTAAGCCTGCCTAGCAACAGTATCATAGCAATCCTCCCTACCTAGCAACAGTATCATAGCAAATCCTAGCAACAGTGTCATAGCCTACCTTATGTAGCCTAGCCAACATATCAACAGTATCATAAAAGCCAGTCATTTAAAACCAACCTGTGTAGCAAGAGTGTCATAGCAACCAACCCTACCTAGCAACAATATGATGATAACCTATCCTGCATAGCAACAGTGCCATAACAGGCTACTTAGCCTAGAAAAATTGTATTTTGAACCTTGGCCTTCTAGCAAAGGCGTCACAGCAATATACTATTCCTAGTATCACCCTCATAGCATCCTACCATACCTACAGCAAAAGTATCTCATAATCTACCCCATCTAGCTACACTACCAGGGTGGCATGACATGCAAAATCTTTTTCTTCCACATTACAACAAGTAATTTCTGTAAGCTATTAAATATTCTAACATGAACATCAAATTCTGCCTGCCTGCAATAGACTTGAGCTACCATCTGTTGGGGATGCTGGAGAGTCCACGGGAGGAATATAGACGGTTAGGATGGAAAGGTCGAGTGTTGTAAACTTCATGTAGTTATGTTAAATTGGGTGTTTTATATTCACAGTTTATGTTGATAGTTCGATTTTCTGTTAGGATTAAACAACTCATACATTTCTTAAATTTTTCTTTTTCTTTTTTTTCTGGATACAGTTATCATTACTAGCCATGATACCAAAGCTCAATTGGGAACACTGACAGAGATGATAAGCACAAAGTAGCACTAGGAGTATAGACAAATGAAATATAGTGTAGGATTTCATGCATGGGACAATTTCCAAACATGCTCATCACTGCATAAACCCCAAAGAGGACCTTAGTCTAAACCCTTACCCTATAAGGACGGCATGATACCTCAAAGCTTCATGATAAGTTGTTAAAATGCACCATGCGTCAAGTAACCGTGAAGGGTTAATTGCCCATAAAGTAGCATCACCTAGACTCTTCAGTGTAAACTCACGCTTGGAAAGTGTGCGCTGAAATATATAAGATTATTTCCCAATATAGATCTGTCCCAGAACCTTTCATATTACCATAAAGATGTAGACGGAAAGATTGAGTCATACAAATTCTGCAACGCCCTGCCTTTTTATTGTGATATCATACAAAGTGTCTTCCTGAATTAGTGTTCAAAGTCATCTTATCGTTATTAAGGTAATTTTATACACTCGCCTGTCTTTTTGTGCTAAACTTAAGCTAAACTTTTCTCAAATGTCAATGTGTATAAATGTGGCAATTTCTTTCCCTTGACAGCGATCTCGTCACGTATGATTGACCGCATCTTCTCGGGGGCGGTGACACGCGGCCGTGCACAGAAGGAGGGCAAGATGAGCTACACAGAGTTTGTGTGGTTCCTCATCTCAGAGGAGGACAAGCGACACCCCACCAGGTGAGGCAACAGAGAGTACACACCAGCTTGTTTAGACTCGACTCCCGCCTGTATAGTACAGACTGGGAAGGTGCAGCCGCGTGGACCTACACTCTCCAAACATAACCTCGACTAAGTATATGATTGGCGAGTGTAGCGAGACCAGTCAGCGCCCATGCATATCACTCTCCAGCAGAGGTTACGTAAGGCTGGTGGATGCAGCAATATCTGCTTGGAGACAGTACTGCTAACCCAACGCCGTCCCCAAGCCTGATAAGATGATGTCATATTGAGAATGTTGAGGCTAAATAGGCCTCTATTGTAAAGGTATTTACCAAAAACCAAGATGTATCTGTAGAGGCGAAAACAAAAGACATATCAGTAGGCCTATACATTACAGAAGTGCTTGGAGACAAAGGGTAGTCATAATTGTCACTCTCTGAGATGTAACAGATGGGAAGAGGACATGGGTTGGGGCAGGGGGGATATATAGCAAAAAGCCTGATGAGTCAGACCCAGCTTGGCCGGGTGGACACGGGTGGGCGAGACTGCGAGAGACTAGCCTGTTAACCCTTTAAGGACGGCATGTCCCTAAAAGATGACATTTGTCACCAATGCAACCCCGGCAAGTAACTCGCTGGTGTTGCATTGGTGCATCACCCCGACCCTTTGGGAGTTTATGATGCTTGAATGCAGCACTTGGGAGTTACTCACTACGGCTGCATTCATGCATCATGATGACCAAGGGCATGATGCATTTAGGTATCATGTCATCCTTAAAGAGTTACCATAGGAAACACCAGCCTATTGATATAATTCTTTAAATTAAAGATGTTTCCTTAAATCTGTTTTTTAGTGAATAGCAAAAAAAAGTAAATCTGCTCTGGTTCAAGAAAGCAACATATAATAGTAACCAGCTTGGAGTCAAGTGACATATGAGATATTTTGGTAGCATAGATATTGAGTTCTTGTTGTTCATTGTATAATTTCTCTGTTTAGTGTGGAGTACTGGTTCCTACATGTACTATATAATTATGTGTGTATATCTTATTACAGCGTGGAGTACTGGTTCCGCTGCATGGATCTGGACGGGGACGGAGTCATCTCCATGTACGAGATGGAGTACTTCTATGAGGAGCAGGTTCAGCGCATGGAGGCGCTCGGTATAGAGACGTTACCCTACGAGGACTGCCTGTGTCAGGTATGTATACCCCATATCTACTCTGGTATATACATATAACGGTATAGAGACGTTACCCTACGAGGACTGTCTGTGTCAGGTAGGTACATTGTCTATAACCCACATCTCCCATAATGCCCTGGGACAGATTATGGGTTCTTTAGAATATTTCTAAAATTCAGATGGAATTCTATTTTTTTTTGTCTATGTAAAGGAAAAATCATTTCTTGAATGTTTTCCATCTTTCATTTAAACTTGACTTTAACTGTTACAGATACTATACTTGTAAATTCCTCTTATATGACTTTATGCATGATTTAATTTTTAAAGATTAAACCTTGACTTCCCCCCTTACAGATGTTAGACATGGTGATGACGGCCGGGTGGTGTTAGCCGACCTGAAGGCCTGTAAGATGTTAATGTCATACGGTCCTGTTACAGATGCTTGACATGGTGAAGCCGCGTGATGACGGCCGGGTGGTATTGGCAGACTTAAAAGCCTGTAAGATGTTAATGTCATACTGTCCTGTTACAGATGTTGGACATGGTGAAGCCCCGTGATGACGGCCGGGTGGTATTGGCAGACTTAAAGGCCTGTAAGATGTTAATGTCATACCGTCCTGTTACAGATGTTGGACATGGTAAAGCCCCGTGATGACGGCCGGGTGGTGTTGGCAGACTTAAAGGCCTGTAAGATGTTAATGTCATACTGTCCTGTTACAGATGTTGGACATGGTGAAGCCTGTGTTAATGTCATACTGTCCTGTTACAGATGTTGGACATGGTGAAGCCCCGTGATGACGGCCGGGTGGTATTGGCCGACCTGAAGGCCTGTAAGATGACGCCCATCTTCTTTGACACCTTCTTCAACCTGGAGAAGTACCTGGAGCACGAGCAGAAGGACCCCTTCGCCAACGTCAGGGTGAGTCATTACCTCTAGCGATATATCATGCTGTAAATATAGATATTTTCGCACTGTAGATCGCGGATATTGATTTCCAAGAAATATGTACAGCTCGAAATGAAATAGTTTACAGTAATTGAATTTGAGTAGTATACAGCATTCAGCATCCAAGTAGCGAAAAAAAAACATGGTATTTAAAAGAGCTATTCAAAAATATTGTCCTAGCACTTTGATATATGCATTACCAGTAGTGAGCAACATTTTAGAAGTAGGTCTCAGTCCCACGGATATTTCCCTAGACAGATGCAGAACCAAGCAAAGGATTAATGAGATTTGCTCTATGATATAAATGACTTCTGGATATTAGTAATAAATTTCTGATTGGTAGAATGCCTCATTTCAAAAGTATAAAAAGAATCTCTAGTAAATAGTCCCCTGTAATAACAAACAAATAGTGATATCTTGGTTTCCCTGTCAGTTTCTCGCCCAGTTCCCTCGGTTTAAGAGGAAGTATGCGGTGGCTGCTGCTGCCCTATTGGCTGAATACACCGAGTCATCGCTCGATGTAAACCCACTCTTTTAATGTCCTTTTCTACACGATACCTTTAATACTCTTCACACCATGGTGGAAGTCACTACAACTCTGATCTTCACAGGGATATCTAACTAAATATTAGTTTAACAAATGGTTATATAGATTTTAAACAGATTCAGGTATTCAGAATTCTGGGCAATTAGTGTAGGAAACAATGCACAGGATCAAATTCACCTTCATTCATGAAATACTAAATGTCACCTGATTCTGACATCAAGAACTTGTTACCACCAAGTTCTAAGGTCACAGTATGCCAAATGTAGGTTATTCTAACCCACATAGTTCACACAAGGATCAGGATTGGGTAATTAGTAGATCATCATATTAATGATAGATAAATTGACCGAGTATCTTTTCATCAGTTTTGAAATTTAATTTTTTTAAATATATACAGAATAGATAGGGGACTACAATTGTTCATGAATAAAAATTGACTAATTCTGATGGAAAGGACCCATTTAAGTGACTTGATCTAAAACATATTTCATCCTACTATTCCCCCCCCCCTCCTGTGCCCTTGCCCTGACCTTGTGACCGTGCCCTGACCTTGTGACCTTGCCCTGACCTTGTACCTTGACCTTGCTGCAGGACGGAGACGAGCCTGAGTTATCAGACTGGGAGCGGTATGCTGCAGAGGAGTACGAGATCCTGGTGGCTGAGGAGGGAGCGACCGAGGGCACGCAGGACGAAGTGTAAGTAACACCCACCAGACTGGTGTAATGTACTGGCCTTTATATCGTCGAAGTTGCTTGCCAGTGCTACATTCCTATCAGACTTGAGGCGATAATTAGTTAAAAGTTAAACAAGGATTGTCAGTAATTCAGTTGCAGCAAGCATGGAAGTTCTCAAACTTGAACCACACAATACACAAGATATTTCACATCAGTTTTACAATATCTGACTTAAAAATTGTCCTATTTCACAGAATACCGCAATACCATCCAACATTACATAATGACACTTCTGCTGTGTGTTTACAGGATGTATGAGGATGACTTTGAGCCGGATGACGACGAGCCTCTGTCTGGGAGACAGGACCCGACCCTGAAGGACAAGGGTAACAAGGGTCGTGGCAGTGGTCGGGCCGGCAGTCCTGAGGACGACATCTACGACTTCAGCACTAAGGACCTGGGCTACTAGTTCTGTTAGACGACATACCCGGATACCATACCAGACTGACACCTGGTGGTCTCTGCTGGCAGCACGTGTGGTGAGGCTGCACCGTGTGTGATTCCCGCTAGTCAGGGAGCGTGCGGTGCTCGTTCTGAGCTGGATGTGTCTGCTACAGTTATGTGACGTCTGGGTCATGTGAAACCGGGGTCATGTGACATCTGGGTCATGTGACATCTGGGTCATGTGACATCTGGGTCATGTGACATCTGGGTCATGTGACACCTGAGTCATGTGACACCTGGGTCATGTGACATCTGGGTCATGTGACACCTGGGTCATGTGACTTCTGGGCCATGTGACATCTGGGTCATGTGACATCTGGGTCATGTGACATCTGGGTCATGTGACATCTGGGTCATGTGACATCTTGGTCATGTGACACCTGGGTCATGTGACACCTGGGTCATGTGACATCTGGGTCATGTGACAGGGCTGTCTAACTTTGAGGTCCTTACTGTGGAGTTGCCATTCAGCACTAGTTGACCTTGTGGACATGTTGCAGCTGACAGAAAACCCAGCTAGCTGTAGCTAGTCTGTGCTGGTGTCAAAGCTGTGGAGTATAAAGGTGTCGATGCGCTGATGTCTTATGTGGATCTTGCTGGGAGAGGCTCCAGTATACTCGCCGATACTCAACGTATCGCAACCTTGTGTCTAGCCTGGTAACCATACCGTCCATTGTGGAGACGTTCAAGTCTAAGACGTATGTGATCGACATTACCCGCCTTACAATGTGACATACACATGATGTACCTTAGAGAATTACATACCGGGTCTTCCAATGTTATCAGCAAGGTCATCCAATGTCATCAGCAAGGTCATCCAATGTCACCAGCAAGGTCATCCATTGTCATCAGCAAGGTCATCCAATGTCATCAGCAAGGTCATCCAATGTCATCAGCAAGGTCATCCAATGTCATCAGTAGGGATGTGGAGTAACTGGAATTTGGTATCAGACAAAGAACATATATGGTACTAATAATCCTGAAACCACCTCAACCAAGACTTTGAAATTCAAGATACCTCTGTCGACTGTCTTTGCCCGCTATCTATGAATATAAATAATTATTGCCTTTACTCTTAGAAATATCTCTACGCACTATGATGATACTGGGGGGGGGGGAAATAGTAAATAGATTTGCAGAATTTCAGTGGTGCACATTCTTCTTGAAATTGAATTAATAAAATGCTATTTTAGTGATGGTAAAATTGATCATTGGTTGAGATGTTATACCATAGAGATATTGTATTTGAATTTGGTAACCATGGTGACTGCTGATTTACCAAAGTCATTACCTCCACCGAGCACGTCGAAGCCACTTAGGACTCACACTGATGGTTTCAACAAAAAGTGCAGAAAGACTTGAGTCCTGCCTTAACTAGAAGCCTGTGTTAAGAATATATCCAGAATGAACTTTTAAAACAAGGTGTTTGTGATTGAGATTGTACTTGATTGGTGAAGCTCCATCCTCTACTCGGGTTTGCCTCTCAGTCATGTTGACGGTAGCAACCCGTGTATCATAAACCTTCACAGAGCGAGTGCAGAAACCTCACTGAGGCCTTAAGGACCTGATTCATACATACATATCCTCTGTATGGTGTAAGGGAGTGGACGTGGTGACCGATGTTGTAGTCTGACACCGACCGGTCAGGAAGACTGCAGTGGTGTCGGTGCATACAGGAGATGAAGCATGATAATGTTGTATTGGCTGTGTATATATCTGTTAATGACTGAGGAGGTTGTGAGGTTGGCACCACTAGAGCCTGTGTGTATTCTACATTGATGTTAATTTATTTCTTTTTGCTGTATACTGTAATAATTATAACATAGTCTCTGGTGCGCAGGTCCATAATTGACACGATACACAGGCATCATCCGTTTCAGGTTGAACGTCGCTGTCAGAAGTTTTGTTACAAAAGTTGTGCTTGGTTAAATAGGTAACTGATGAAAGGTTATGATGTAGCTTGAAGATGTGTTGAGGCTGCTGTTACATACTTCTGGTGGTACCCAGCCATGCCCTCCTGTATCCATGACAACTGAGGTCTAGAGACCTCTCTATGTACAAAGGTTCACAGATCACATTGACTTAACAGGGTGTCATACAAGCTCCTATCACAATATCACAATATACACTTATATATACACAGTGCTTATCATTAATTTATTTGGTTGAAAGATTTTATTCCCTTATGTGACCTTGAGATATTCAGGTCAGACAAGGTCAGCCCCCTTTGAATAGCTCTAGACAAGCTGCACACAGCTGCCTAAATAATCAAAACTGAACCTAATTAGGCACTAGGCCTCCTCCCCCAGTGTTTTCCCTGTTGAGTCAGGGCTGCCTGTGTGTAGTCTCCATGTATAGTGTATGTATAGGGGCCATTCTGTGTACTGTTGATATTGCCGCAGCTTGAAGGTCGCGGCAGCCTTGTGTATGATACAAGGTCGCGGCTGGTGACCTTGAGGTGGTTCAAGCCTTGCTTCACGTGTAGATAATACTGTGTACAGTCAGCCCAGTGTTCAGTCGTCCTGGCAATGGACACGCAAGCCAATCAAACTTTGTGTACCTGTCAAGAAATAAAGTATATTTTCTTTCTTGGATCTGTTGTTTCTCAATCTGTGGTGTTCTTCCATACACATATTCCAAATTGATTTAGGGGGAAAATGTTATTATTGATGAAAGTTTTAATTTGGTCTGCAAATTCCTTCAGTTCTCTAATATTTTTCCTCTCTGGAGTGTTCTATGATGATAAGGTATTCTACATGTATTACTTGTCTCTTATTCCTTATTAAGTGCATATAATTATTCTATAACCATGGCCACAATTACAGCTTAAGTTTCAGAGTTTTCTGATTTACATTTCTAAAGTCTCATGAACAATATTGTGGGCAAAATATAAACACTGCGAAATCACCTAATGTGTCACCAAGTATGCTTTGTGGACATTGATATGTAGAAAGGGCAAGGTTGGGGTCATGCTGGGCTAAATTCATCTTTACAAACAATGGTTCATAAATACAGTATAATTACTAGGTTCAAATTCATCCTCTCAGTGACAATTTAAAAAAAGTTTAAGGACCCTCATGGTCATCTTTTTGGGGACTGTATATGGTTAGGTTTGGCATGAGCTGTGCAGTATGTGGTTCCTGACTTTGACACTAGATGGCTGTGTTTAGCATTGGGTGAATTCACCAACACATTGATCAGGGACCCATTGTGTTTTACTTTATTATTAGCAGAACAAACAGAAACAAATATGTAAAGGTTGTCAAGGCATTTAACATACTGTAAACCGGGATATCTTTGGGTGTTTGAATTTCCACGAATTTGCTTAATTTTAGACAATAACACCCCCAAAATTTATCAAATTTTGAGCCCAAATAGATTCTTAACCACTAAAAATGTGTCTAGGATAAATTGTTAAATCGACTGTGCTTATTGTTAGTACTCAATCACATTGTGTGGGTTATTAGTTTATACAACAGGGGGCGCCATTATATCAGCCTCCAGGGTACTGGTAGCTAGCCTGGTCGGCCATTGCTTAGAGCCTGGACAGACTGGCTGCAGGTGACAATCTTTTTTTTCACGGATTTCCGACATTTTCCAAGCTGTACATATTTTAGTGGATTTTTCATTTCTGCGAAATTCACAGAAATATGTACAGCGCGAAAATAGTTACATTTAGGGTAGACTGACCTAAAGATAACCACGTACCATGAGATGTCCACCTTAATTATGTAGTTATTCGTGTATGGTATTGTACTTATTTGTACTTTTCTGGAAAGAATATCACTTAAAGTGTACTGTAATACACAAAAACAAAGCTTATCATGAATGAATGACTACAAAATTGAGGGGGTTATCTCATGGTACGTGGTTATCTTTAGGTCAGTCTACCCTACAGTAGTCATCGCAGTTTGATTACCATAAATATAGGATGGCATTTGTTATTGCTGGGATCCCCTCATTAAAATAGGCCTTAGTGCCACGAACAGATAAACCAAAAAAGACTAGATAAAAGTATGTCCATTTTGCAAACTTAACTCAATTTTTCTCCCAGATTTTACTTTAGATGATAATCAGAGCGAATATATGTAATAATCCTTATCCTCATGAAACATATTTATTGGGTCAGGTGACTTGAGAATTACAATAGAGTAGTATGTATTTGGTCTCTCAGAAAGTGTTCCCTATTCATTTATACAAGTGTACAGCCAGGTTCAAGGCCCAGATCAACTGAAGAGCCCTTTTAGATTATTTTTTCTGAAGATAAGTCTGTAGTGGCTAACCTGCGTTAGTCATAGGGACATTGGTCTAATCAAAAATGAATGAGGCAAAACAACATATGACTAATGCCTTACTCAAAAGGTCTTGGCCTAAAACTCATTAAAATGGAGAAGACTAAGGTGAATTGGTCAGTACTGACCACCCTGACATGTTGGTCATATAGGGAGCTAGAACATGACCAACTACATTAGGTACTATTGACTGATTTGTTAGTCGGTACTGACTAAGTTCTGGAGTGGTAGTAAGCAACACACTATCCTGCTGTGGTAGACATACTGCATATCAAAGGCCTGTCCATCTCACACGGTGCCTATGTCGTGTGGGATGTAAAAGAACCATTGCCTCAGTAAAAGTGTAGGGGCATGCTTTCTACCTTCAGTCATCCATCACTGCCCTTGAAATGACCTCAGCTGTTTTTTAGGGCGTAAAGCAACCCAACAACCAACAACTAACCATCCTTAGACTGAAGTCCTGGATAGCTGAACACTGCCGACAAAGGGGAGATGCAACAACAGAAGGTTTACATCTCATGAAAACTCAAATAGGATTTACTAGTTCCAACTCACTCACAATCACACTGATGGGGTTTCTGTAACTTCCTCTTCCTACCCAACACTTCACATAAAGTACCCATCCTATACCATAGTTTATTATACGATTAGGGCTCTGATCGTGCTTTTTTTGGATAACTCAGTCCAGTTATCACACGATAACAGGCACTGCTAGTTCCAAATTTTGACTTAGTTAAAATCTTGCGTTTCGTCGAAGGATCGAACCCGGGGCCGCAAGACTGCGAGTCCAACGCCCTATCCACTCGACCGTGCCGGCCATACAGAAGAAGGGGGTAAAACAAGAAGTGGACAGACACATTCTCAGCCCTCTAGCTCTTATATTAACAGAGATACAGCAATTTTTACACTTTTTGTTATAACCTCTCCTAAAATCAAAATTTTTTTATAATTCTTTTTTTACTATAAAGGTAGTAGTACTTACCTAGTCGTTAAAATAATTCTAGGGATCTTTTTTCAAATACATATAGGCACTTTAAAAATGGTGCGTTTCCACCCAGATTCGATCCGGGGGCCTCTGGTGTGTGAGGCGATCACGCTAGCGCCCATGCCTATCTGGCCGTGGTGTATGCGGAGGGAAACGCTGTGTATATTCCAGTCTATCAGGGAGCGGTTAGTTTTTAAACCAGCAGGTCGCGCGGCGTGAGTACACTCCTATACGTTAACACTGAGGGTATGTTGCATTTGAAATAATGACTGATCCCCGCGCCTAGCTCCTTCTTCCTTACCTCCCCTACTGAAGAGTTCCACAACATGGCGCCCACCTTGCTCGATCTAGTCTTCATATATATTCTTCAAAATGGCGAAATTAGGACGAATTTAAGGTAATTAAAGACATTTGAATGGAATAATCGTATAATAAACCTAATAATATATGGATAACGGGCACACTCGGGGCTGTATACGTATATAACACCCTTGGTGCTTCGCACCTCGGGCGTTATATACGTATACATACCCTCATGTGCCCGTTATCCATATATTATTGGTTAAATAAACTCATGTCAGTTACTGCTAAGGAGAGTCTCAGCTTCTACATAACACAGGCCTGACAGGTCCTTGTCCTGTATGGGGTGCCGTTGGTTCCTAATTTAAAGTTAGACCATCCGATGTGTGGGACAAAAAAAATAGATTTCCCTAAAAATGTGTCAGAATCTTCACAAATAGTATATTTGACTTTCTATCTGTTCCATTCGCTCTGATTCCCTCTGCTTTCCTCAATTGAAAATACATTAGAAAAGCCCTTGGGCAGGGAGCATTGGCTGCCTTTGTGACCTTTTAACACCCATTAATGACATTTAATTGGCCTCTATCATCTAAATATCATACTTTTACGGTGTTTGGACTACATTCAAGTACAATTTAGAATTTGAAGAAAAATTGGATATACCCACTTTAAAGTTCACAATTAAACATGTGTCTAATTAATTGTACATATGTCAAATCTAATTTCATTATGTCCAATTCCCCACAGCATATTGGGAATTCAATTTGACCTAATGCAAATTAGAATTTCACATATGTACAAAACAGCAGAGCAATTCTAGTTCTAATTGTATATAAGTGCAAATTGAATTGTACATATGTGTAGTTTGAGAGGTACATAAGTGAAATACGTATTGGCATTACGTATTGATACATAATAAGAAATCAAATTAATGATATGTTTATTTCCAATTGATGATATGTTTAATTGTAATTGTACATAAGTGCAAATCGAATTGTACATACGTCTAATTTGAATTGTACATGAGTAATTCGAATAGTACATGAGTAAAACTTCTAATAAGCAAATATGTCTAATTTATTAGACTTAAGTCCAATTGTGGATTTTAGGAACCAAGGGCACTCCATAGTCTTGAGTTATCAGTGTTCTTATACTTTGTCTATGAGTAGTTCGACAAACTCTGCTACAGACCAATGCGCTATTCATGTTAGTTTAAGCAGAATGCACATAACTATGTCTATAATGGCTGTATTTTCAAACATCTCATATCAGGAGATTCACAAGACATATTAAAATGCAGGATTTTGAGGGTATATTCATGTCTTTGTTGGTCACACTTCAGAAATGTTCAAAGACTTTATCAACAACTTTTCTGTAAAGTCACCCTTTCTTGCTGCATTGGTCTATAGCTAAGTCTGTCCTTTATATGCACACCTTGATGTCCACCACCAGACTTAAAGTACTCCCACTCAGCCCTTTACTCATCCATTGACTTCACTAGAATAACTGAGAATAGAAAGATGGTTTAGTGAGGATGGAGCTAATGTTGCCGAGAGTTGAGACACAGACTTTAGGTTGTGCAGTTTGTAGGATCAGCTTATATATGCTGTATGATTCTACATGGACACTATTAAACCTACCCCCTACCAGATGTGAACACCAGGACTGACTGCAACTCCTGCACCATGGTAAGAGAACAATCAGCATGGCAGTATGTGGTCTGTTTTATGTAGTAATGATGGCTTGTGGAGGGTATCATGTATGGTGACTGCAATCCTGGATAGCTGAACTCACTTACTCTCATCAACTTGTCCTATCTCTCTCTTACAAGCTTACTGACAGTAACATTGTCTGTATGTTTATGTGTATGTATTTGTTTGTCGGTCCTCTGGCTTCATTTGAATCTAAAGAGATTTTTTTAAACTGAAGATATCGAATTTACTTTCAAAGAGTATCATTAAATTTACTTCAAACGTGTAGTGTTTAGTAGATTCCTCCTTTTAGGTAACCTGACAGATTATCCAGATTATTCAATTTACTAGTATTTCTACTCATTGTACATATTGTATAACTGTTTTTATCATTATTGCCAAACTTTCACTAGGATGCTCAACCACACCATTGTCAGACTACCCGAGGAACTAATTCATCTCGTCCCCCAAGTGTCAATGTCCAAGTACAGGATGTGTCAACACAGCCCTCAGTCTATGAGGGACCATTTCATGCCCTTGTACATCTCCAAACAGAAGACACAGTTCTACCTCTGCGTGAAGTCAATGGTTTACAGGCAACGCCAGTCCAGTATTGTGGGACAGTATTTTCTACAATGCCACTGCCACCTCCGTATGAAAGTATAGATTTTCAAACCGGTGTACAGGCAACACCAGTCCGACATTGTGGGACAACATTTTCTACAATGCCTCCGCCACCGCCACCACCACCGCCACCACCACTGCCACCACCACCGCCGCCATCTTATGAAAGTATAGATTTTCAAACCGGTGTACAGGCAACACCAATCCGACATTGTGGGACAACATTTTCTACAATGCCTCCACCACCGCCACCACCACCGCCACCACCACCGCCACTACCACTGCCACCACCACCGCCGCCATCTTATGAAAGTATAGCTTTTCAAACCGGTGTACAGGCAACACCAGTCCGACATTGTGGGACAACATTTTCTACAATGCCTCCGCCACCGCCACCACCACCGCCACCACCACTGCCACCACCACCGCCGCCATCTTATGAAAGTTTAGATTTTGGAACCAGTATACAGGCAACATCGGTCCGACATTGTGGGACAACATTTTCTACAATGCCTCCGCCACCGCCACCACCACCACCACTGCCACCACCACCGCCGCCATCTTATGAAAGTATAGATTTTCAAACCGGTGTACAGGCAACACCAGTCCGACATTGTGGGACAACATTCTCTACAATGCCTCCGCCACCGCCACCACCACCGCCACCTCCTTATGAAAGTCTAGATGTTGGAGCAGACAGCTTAGAGATGCCTCAACCGTCAACCACATACACACCTCCTGTAACCTTAGATGACCAAGTAGACCGTCACTTCGCAATAATAATACCACCAAATTTACCTGACACAGATGTAACGGGTAACTTGAGCTTTAATTACTTACAGTCATGTACATATACTTGTTTCAGCCTATATATAAAGCCCTAGAAATGAAAATGGGTAACTCTATTAGTGTTACTTCCACAAATTCTGTTAAATTTATCAATAGTGCTACGCAGTGTAAAAATACCTAAAAACAAACTTAAAAGATTCAAAGGCCATAAAAGCTGGAAAAATAATACCAACTAAAATGGCCCATGTTTTTATGAATTGCTCAGCACCATATATACCTTCAATTCAATTCAATTCAAAGATCTTGATTTAACTAGTTGATTCATGTTTTTACTGAGAACCAGCCCTCTATTTTGATGTTACTAGTTACTATACATTTCATTGTATTATTTAATTTGATAATACCAAATTTATTTTCAGAACATAGCCCCGGCTCTTCAACAAAATGTGGTAATGTGATCAATGCAATATGTAATGACCATAAGTCATATAATCTATATATCTATATCAATGTAGCAAATGTAATTCTTTCCATGCATAATAGTATTCAATATAATAAGGAGGTGTATTTCTAAAACAAGAGAGGGGCAGGCATAATATAAAAGACACTGAGGTAGGGGAGTGGGGGGAGTAATTTAGACCCCTCTCTCCAGTGCAGAAATCCACCACCCCACCTGTTGTTCAAGAATGACCAATCCCTAAATGTAAGGGTCAATCATTCAAAAGAAAAGTGCAAACCATTTCTCTCAGAGCTACTACCTGCCACATAGTTTCAAGATCATTTGAGTAGTAGTAAGCTCTTATTCTGATATCATGGAAGCCTCGGCATATAAAGACATGGCAGCTATTAGCCCTTGTGAGGCAACATATTATTTAAATTCATTATATGCTTTGTTCACATCATGTATGGATGCAGCTCCGATGGGTAACTCACCTGGGCTGCATTTCATACATCAAAGATTTGATGCTATGGGTTTAGTACACTCCCAAAGGGTGAGCATGATACACCAAGGCACTGCTGTCAACCCTGTGCATTGTATGAAGTACTTGCAGACACTGAGTTGAGGGTTGAAATTTAGGTTTCCTCACATTACTCTGTGAGTTTTAAGAAACAGTCTAATCTACATATCTCCCTGTATTCTATTACAAGACACGGTTTTAGGCCTCGAGAAATATGTATTCTTCTGGTAAAGGGGGTGTTTTTTTACCTCAAATTCTGTGGTATTGCTGAGGCTTACACCACATCAGCCCCACCTTCAGCCTCTTCTGCTGCCTCTAGACCCTTACACCAGTACCCTTACATATGTGGCTTAAATTCAGATTTAGATCATTACAAAGTTCATTCATGATGAACTTAATTTCTTGTGCCAAGCACTTCGTTATAAAGGAATTTTACATATAAGCCGCCACCAGACTTTGGCCCGATCCTTTAAGCCGTGCTGGCAATCTGACTTGCATACTATCCACCACTGCTATGTGAGAATTTATGGTATGATATTATATAAAAAATGTTGTTACTGTTGATAACTATGTAACATCTTGTAGCCTTTGTGGGCAATACACTTATTAATACAGTATTCTAATTTCAGTGGTGTGTTTCATAATATGTATAGCACTCATATTACAAGTCCTGTTTGCTTGGATGGTGAGTTTTTACTTACTATTAAATCCTCTAGTCTAAACAGAAAGACAATTTCTGATTACAAAGTATGAATCTGAACCCTCCCGTCACATGATAAATCTAGATGCTTATATATTTAATACATTATCTTCCTTCTTTTTTTTACAAATAATTGTCATTTTTTTCAGCTGTGGAGTTATCATTATGGAAGATGAGCTTGGTTGTAGTCCTGGTTGTGGTCAGTGCCTGTACCTGCTGTGAGGAACATCAGAAGACCAACAATCCTGGAGTTCACTGGCAGCCAAGTTGATGGGAGTTCTGCCTATAGCTGGGGTTACATGAACTGATGCAAATATGTGCCAAACACATGAAATATAGAAGTAGAACATAAACATAAAAATGTAGAACTATCATCAATTATAACGTATCAGGAAACTATTGTAAGGTTTCATGGATATAATCACATACGTATGAGTGGCGGGAACCGCCGGGTAACATGTATCAGGGCGCATGCGCGATAGTCAACTTCCACCTTGTTCG
This sequence comes from Harmothoe impar, assembly GCA_947462335.1. NCBI lineage: Eukaryota > Metazoa > Annelida > Polychaeta > Phyllodocida > Polynoidae > Harmothoe > Harmothoe impar. The sequence continues at coordinate 65,238,587 of OX381714.1, forward strand.
AGTTGTTTTCGGCCATTGTTGATCAGGAGCTCAACGCGAACAGTCACCAGCGTCAATTGGGTCAAGTGTCTGAATGCAGGGTATGGAGACGACAGGGTCAGCAGACTGTCTGCCCCCTGGGTCTGCCCTCATCCTATTACTACTAAACCCATGCCAACGTTCTCCTGCAAAACTCACTTGTTTCAGTCTGTGGACATGAGACCTGGGACCAGCTTGTGGGGAATGATGGGAAGGAGACCCACTGTCAGGAACCCTTGTATATAGGTGAATCCCTCACTATTAGTAATAGCGCACTGTCTACACAATAATCATATTGTACCAAAATTAGGAATGTTAAATGCAGCTATCAGACTGAGAGTATATCACGTTTTATAACTGTTACTAATCTATTATGAGTAAAGAAGAATATATGTACCTATTTCACCCATTGCGTTCATCTCAGGAAAAGCATATTGATTGACTGATTTGGTGACCTTATGCCTCTTAAGGGTAATATTTGCAGGTCTCCTACATTCAACAGGTAGGCCGAGAGGTACATAATGCCCAATATGGCATAGATTAATTTAAAGGTAAAATTTTTTTTTAGTTTATCATATACTACAGTAGTATGTAACACAGAGCGCTGCCGGCCATTAAAGGGGTAAATTTCTCTTCCTGCAGAGTACTTGACATAAAATACCCATAATCTAACTTCATGTGGCTGAGGAGAATGTCATATTGTACATAACACAGGCCTGACAGGTCCTTGTCCTGAGTTATCAGTGCTCTTATACTCTGTCTATGAGTCATTGGAAAAGCTCTTTATTTCATGTGGAGAAATAAAGCTACTATATGCTTAAGTACTAGCCCCTGTGGAGAAACTGATGCTCATTCTCCACGCTTCTCCATGTTGAGTTTAGATAGCTATGAAACCAATCTTGGATTGTCACATTTAGATATAATTTATCAATAACCTCATGAAATAAAACAAAAATATATCCATTTAAATCAGTCTGATTTCTTGATTTTGAGATATGAGACTGAACTCCTCCCAGAAAGATTCTCACAAAACATCTTAAAGTAGGCCCTGAATGGAAACCATCCATTTTATTTGTCTAGTGGGCCTTTCTAGGCAATCTAGACTTTCACAAGGTAAACGCTTTTCGCTTGTTCTTGACAGATATTTAAAGGTCTTTCCCAATATGGTTTCTTCACTTGTGGGACCGTGGGTCACATCACATGAAGCTCTGCCTTTATGTATCCACTTGTGAAGAAACCTGTCATTGAGACAGATCATCACGGACCTCTGTCTATGTGTACTAGCTAAGGCTACTCTACTTTATATCTACACCTTAAGGTACCAACCAAGCCCTTGTTCTCATCCATTAGTCTTTTTCAGTTTTTGCGAACACATGCAGGACAGTGGCAATATCCACCTAAAATGCCTTTGGTCAAGCAGATTGACTAGTGTAGCAGGAACAAATGCCCAGTCACATGTTGGGCTTTTCTGAACTCAAATAATTTAGTTGTGTTTCTAAAGCTGAAATATTGTTGAAAATATATTGCAATAAAACTATATGTCTATCCTGGTTTGGCCATAAATGTTTACAAATATAATGTTCTTTTAATGGACAATACTATTTCATACTTAAAATGCAGAAATGATCAGATAAATCGGTATCAGATCCTTCAAAAATGTAGCCAGTCCTGCAACATTGAAAATTGAAAGGACCAAATGCCCTGTAGGTTCACTATAATATACATATGCTACGTCAAAACCGAATTTGGAACTCTGATTGTGTTGTTTCTCAATTTACAAACATAAGAATGGAGATAATGTTATGCAGAGTTGAGACACAGACCTTAGGTTGTGCAGTTTGTAGGAGCAGTTTATATATGCTGTATGGTTCTACATGGACACTCACCTACCCTCTAACAGACGTGAACACCACGACTGACTGCAACTCCAGTATCATGGTAAGGGAACAATCAGCATGTTAGTATGTAGTCATTTGAGCTTATAGAGGGTATCATGCATGGTAACTGCAATCCTGGATAGCTGAGCACTGCAGAAAAAGCGGAGACGCAACAACAGAAGGTTTACATCACATGATGACCGCCATAGTCTGAGTCTCACCCACTAGTTCTAACACTCTCTTTCTATCTCACTCAGATTCAGTCTGTCTGTCTGTATGTCTCTGTCCATCTGTCTGTCAGGCTCTGGCTTCAATTGGATGTAGTATTTTTGTACTGAAGATATCCAACTTCAATTTTATCAATTATCAGTTGATGTGCATTAAAACGGCTGTATAAAGGGGTTTTACATCGATAAGTTCACTGTTATACATTACCATCTTACCCTACCCAATATCTAGCTCTGTCAATGTTTATTTAGGTAACAGTACTCTGAAATAGACTTTCTCAGTATTTTTAATCATCTAATATATTATATTACTGTCTTTTATCATGATCGTCAAACCATCAACAGGATTCTCAGCCATACCACTGTCATACTCCCCAAGGATCCATTTCATCTCTCCCACCAAGTGTCAATGTCCACCCTGTACCTGGACGAGGTACGGTCATACAGCCACAGTACGTTGTATCAGGTAACTTGAGCTTTAATTAACATTAATACATCATGTGTATTTAAGGGTGGTACAGAATTTGTATCCTATTAATATGTATAAAAGCCATCAAAGATGGAAAAATAACACACGCTTGTGGTTGATGTTTGAATTTAGAATGATACTATTCATTTAATTCTTCACTTTTGCAACCTTGCCCCTGTTATACAGTGGTGGATAGAGTGACTAGTGGCAAGTTGGGGACTCTAATTACCATAATACCCATCATACATCGCTGTATTAATTCAGTTAATGTTCATCTTATCATATTAAACTATATTCGATATAAAGATAGCATAAATGTAAGTTGTGTCAAAAGAAGTGCAATCAATTTCCCTTAAAGGTAGTTATTTCCAGATAGTTTCAGAGCTCAAGGACCATTAGGGATCTTTGCTGTAGAAGGAGTGCAGTATTAACATATTAAACCTTTAGGATCAACCTAGCCCTATACTACCGTGATAATCTCACATCCCTTTACAGAACCATGCCCCTGCTGTACACAGAACACTTTGACAATTTGCGGTAAGTTGGTGCAATGTGATCATCATGAGACTTATAAAACAATATCAGTATAGTAATTGTAAGTCTTATAGACCATGAGGTGGGTCCCTGAGAGGTAATTAAAATATAAGTTCCGTTCCAATGATGGGGGCACTACCTTTTAAAGGTGGATTCATATAGCTATTGCCCATACCAATCTGAGAAAAAAAAGTTCTTTTCTCAAAATCCTGCAGTTTTCTCATACAGTGAGGTCAAAGGTCAAGGTTACACAAAAAAGGGGTCGAGCCAAAAATATATCTATTTTGTAACTGCTCATTTAATATATATCAGGCAGGGCTAATATTTTACATCAAGGTAGGCAAATATAAGGACTTATCCCATGAAAAATAAAAATGACATTGGCCAAGGTCAAGGTCACTATTTTCAAGGTAAAAAATTTGGGCAAAAATGGCTCTAATGCGTGGTTTCTATAGCTCTGGTGATCTGGAATATCAGCTCAAGTACACAACACTCATCAGGCTCTATAAACATACCAGATATCTAAGTGATGTTATTACTATTAAGCTCTAGAGGTCACCATGAGTGATTTCTCATTTCACCAATTAATTATATCAAAAAAAGAGACGGTTACTGGTTGCCATGGAAACATCAGACATTTCTCACAAATTTGAGATAGAAAATGTCTCTATGACATCTCAGCATCATTTGAACAGCAAATGTGATACGTTTCAGTGGCTTACCCTGTGGCCTATTATTGTATGAATCAATATGAATGCAGTAAATCTAAATCTATACAGCCAAAAACCCTCAGGGAAATGCATCCTAATAACTGCTCGACCCCCCAAAATAGGTCAGAAATGTTCAATCAACCAATATTGACCCCCCACTTGAGATTTTTCAGTCATCTGACAATTGGACCCCCTCCCCCTAATTGATCCAAACAAGCTCTCCTGGTTTTAATCACTATCCAGCCAAAAACCCTCAGGGAAATGCGTCCTAATTACTGCTCATCTCCCAAACTAGGTCAGAAATGTTCGGTCAACCAATATTGACCCCTCCTTGAGATTTTTTTGTCATCTGACACATTGGACCCCCCCCCCCTAATTGATCCAAACAAGCTCTCCTGGTTTTAATCACTATCCGGCCAAAAACCCTCAGGGAAACGCATCCCAATTACTCCTCAACTTCCAAACTAAGTCAGAAATGTTCAGTCAACCAATATTGACCCCCCCTTGAGATTTTTCAGTCATCTGACACATTGGACCCCCCCATAATTGATCCAAACAAGTTTTCCTTGTTTTAAACTCTATACAGCCAAAAACCCTCGGGGAAATGCATCCTAATAACTGCTCGACCCCCCAAACTAGGTCAGAAATGTTCAATCAACCAATATTGACCCCCCCTCGAGATTTTTCAGTCATCTGACACATTGGACCCCCCTAATTGATCCAAACAAGCTCTCCTGGTTTTAATCACTATCCAGCCAAAAACCCTCAGGGAAACGCGTCCTAATTACTGCTCATCTTCCAAACTAGGTCAGAAATGTTCGGCCAATATTGACTCGTTCTTGAGATTTTTCAGTCATCTGACACATTGGACCCCCCCTAATTGATCCAAACAAGTTTTCCTTGTTTTAAACTCTATACAGCCAAAAACCCTTAGGGAAATGCATCCTAATAACTGCTCGACCCCCCAAACTAGGTCAGAAATGTTCGATCAACCAATATTGACCCCCCCTTGAGATTTTTCAGTCATCTGACAATTGGACCCCCCTTAATTGATCCAAACAAGCTCTCCTGGTTTTAATCACTATCCGGCCAAAAACCCTCAGGGAAACGCATCCCAATTACTGCTTGACTTCCAAACTAAGTCAGAAATGTTCGATCAACCAATATTGACCCCCCCATGAGATTTTTCAGTCATCTGACACATTGGACCCCCCTAATTGATCCATACAAGCTCTCCTGGTTTTAATCACTATCCGGCCAAAAACCCTCAGGGAAACGCGTCCTAATTACTGCTCATCTTCCAAACTAGGTCAGAAATGTTTGGTCAACCAATATTGACCCCTCCTTGAAAAATTTTCAGTCATCTGTCACATTGGACCCCCCCCCCCTAATTAATCCGTACAAGCTCTCCTGGTTTTAATCACTATCCGGCCAAAAACCCTCAGGGAAACGCGTCCTAATTACTGCTCGACTCCCAAACTAGGTCAGAAATGTTCAATCAACCAATATTGACCCCTCCTTGAGATTTTTCAGTCATCTGACACATTGGACCCCCCCTGATTGATCCAAACAAGCTCTCCTGGTTTTATTCACTATACAGCCATCAAACGCGACTACCCAAACTGTTTCATGCTGTAAACTTGTCATCTGACTTACCGTTTTTCCCTCATCTCGCATCTCATCTCATCATTCTTGTATATTATATTATTAATGTATAAACATGTTTGAATTTCTGAGTATTTCCAAGATACATGAAGTATATACTATACAATGTTCTCCATAGCTTGAAATGTTGATTATTATAAGACCGTCCAACCAACCAATGTAAATTAGATAGGGGTACGGACGGCAGAAAGGCAATGCGCCTAAGTCTAGGTTTGGCTAAATTAAGTTTAGTCATTAGACCCAATAAATACTTTACTTTAAAACAGCTGAAAACCCTCAGGGAAACCCATCCTTTATTATGTCTTGATTCCCAAACTAGGTCAGAAATGTTCGATCAACCAATATTGACCCCTTCTTGAGATTTTTCAGTCATCTGACACATTGGACCCCCCTAGTTGATCCAAACAAGCTCTCCTGGTTTTAATCACTCTCCAGCCAAAAACCCTCAGGGAAACTCATTCTAATTACTGTGCGACTCCCAAACTAGGTCAGAAATGTTCGGTCAACCAGAATTAGACATAGGAACATTTAAAATATTGCTTGTCTTCCAGGGGTTGCTTGCCACACTCCAGCACACTTCACTACTGAGCATGCAGGCTATGCTCACCAGACCTGCTCCAATCGTGACACCCAGACCTGGACCTACCCCATCGAGGATGGACCGCTGATGAGAGATCCCTCGCTGGAAAACAGCACGCTCTGGACCAGCCATCCTGATACCAAATCAGCCTGGCTGCTAAAACTAGTCCTAAAGGAACTGATTATAGTCTGTACAGTCTACTGCCTGGTTGATTGGCTGATCACTGCTGGGCGCCTGGATGCAAGGTCTCTGCACAGAGATCTCCACACATCTTATTTCAAAGTCCCTCTGTATTTCCTGATCCAGATTGTCTCTGTCATTTGTTGGGCTATTTTCGCTATCATGTCCAATCAGGAGAATGTGTTTCCAACAGGAGATCAGACAGTGTTTATGTGTGATTATGAGGTTAGAATCTTGGGGAGCGCACATAGGTACACCGTCCAATGTGTTGAGGACAATGATTATTTCACCCGGGCTGCGCATATGATTAACTCTGGCCTTGCTCTGCTGGTGAGCTTCATCAAACTCATCCACATTGTGTCCACTTTATTTGAAGGCCCTTTCCTGGGGATCAATGCTGCTTGTGCTGCCCTGTTGCAGACTGGAGCTATAAAGAACCCAGGCCAGCTGGGAGTAGGCTTTGCTTTGAGTGACCTCTACTTTGCAATGGTGGCAAGTGGCAAGGGCTCTAGCTCTCCACTGTCACCTCCCCCTACTGCTGAATCAGTGGCAGAAGGAGAGCGGAGAAATGAAAAAGAGTTGGCACTTCTTGGTGATTGAAGTGGGTATACTGTATGTTCGTTAAGCGTGTATTCCATCAATGTCGGTCGACCAAAATTTCAACATCCAATGAAAGTCTATGATGTTGGAGTTATGGACAAATTAGGGAGACAGATCTGGAACTTTATGGCAACATGGATGAAATGTATTAATTAATGTATATGTATATATGCTTTCCCCTTCTGATCAGGTTACATAGTCACATCACTGAGGTAGTGGTCATTTTTTTCAGAATAGGGGTTAGGGTGGTAGATTGGGGGGGACCAAAATAAGTTCGGACCCCTCGACTGAGGGAGATCAAAAATAATTGGACCCCTGAGGGGACCAAAAATTATTTTCCCTTTTAAGCGAAAGAACCTTGCATAACTATAATTCAAAGAGGACAATCACAATCAATTTGAACCTGTCTGAAGTGTACGGGAAAATATGTACCCCTCTCGTGGGGAGAAGACTCAAAGAAAATTGGCGAGATCAGGTGGAAATCAACCAACCTCCCCAAACCTGTTGTTAAAAAAAAGACCACACCCCAAGGATTTACATGTATACAGGTAAGCTAGAAAATAATGTCTGTATCAGTGCATATATACAAGCTTTGACCAACTGACTGTCAACCTAACCCAGAGAAGACAAGTAACATCACCCAGTAAACAAAAAACGTTATACAACATTTTGTAACGTTATTTAACGTTATAAAACATTTCTCTAAGGCTCCTCACTATGGCATAACGTTATATACAGTTTTAGAACGTTATTTTGACGTAAAATAACGTTTTTTTGTTAGCTGGGCATTCCCATGACAGTGCCTGGACATTCTGTATCTTTCATAGTTTTGTAACGGGTTGACTATAAAGTCTAACTGTTATTGTTGTATATCTATTGTATGTTGTATGATGTAAGACAACACGGTTCTATTGTGTTTAATAACTGTTTTATTCATCTAACTAGTATCGTCGGTTCGTTACATACACCGACTCCTCTAGTTCGGTTATCTATACGGTAGTGTACCGGTACCACCTTCGGTTACCGTCGGTAGTTGTTACATAAGCATTTTACATAACTAAACCTAACAGGTGGCGCTGCTAGTACGGTCACGTGGCTATGCAGCGCTGTATATAAGACGGCTACTTCTCCATTGGAAGTCAGTCAGGTTTGGGACTGTCGTGACATGACCACCCTGTGCTCACGGGCTTAACTCTATGCTATAGGGTTGCCCACTGTATTATATATCTGTTCTGATCTTGTATATCCTCTGGTTATACTTGTACTATAATACCCAAGAGTTACCTTTACAATAAAGTCGCCGTATATTAAAGTCTAATTTACCTTGTCTGGTTTTTGTACTCAAGTGTTACATACGTAGTAAGAGACCAACTACATTGGTGCCGTGACCACTTGATCGAACCGACCATTGATAGGGTATTAAATAGACTTACAGTATATGGATTACCTATACGATTTTGTCAGCTCGTTCAGCGGCAGGACTAAAACCCCTGCTGAGGAACGTGAGGAAGCCGTACAGAATGTACGCTTCTTCACAGGCAAATCCAATAGGCGGGAGAGCCGGGCAGCCTTGGAGGTGCCCGGTGACGACCTCTCCCAAGAAGCAATAGGTGATCCTATTGTGGAAGCCTTTACCAAAGGAGAGGATGGGGAGCAATCTCCAATCCCGGGACCCTTTGATATAAGCTCCAGGAGATCGTTGGACTCCCTTTCCACGAATCTTTTCTGTCCTGAGGGTCAGAAAATACCGGGTAGAGAGCCTAAAACTCTCGGCCCAGCTGCCTTCGGTTCTACACCGACGGTAGCAGATCCTTCATTGGATCCAGACACGTCGGTTTTCACTGATGGTGCCACTCCTACACCGAACGGTATGGGGGGTGGCGGGCTATCAAAGAAGACTAATGTGGCAACAGAAGCTCCTGGTAAGGGGTACCCGCCAGCAGTAGATGAGCCATCCAGTTTACCACTGGATGGGGACCTACTAGCTGCCATGGGTATCCCCACCAGGAAAACTGAGTTGCACGAGCTCGCGGAAGCCCGGAGGGAACTTGCTTCCATCAATCAAACTAGGAAGTTATTCCTAAGGGAGGTTGATGAGAAGAAAAAGTTCCTACTGGAACTCCAGAACGAGATGGCTTCCCACAAGGTGGAGGTTGACAAACTTTTGCACCAGAGGGTGTCCGGCGAATGTGAGGTTGCAAGCTTAACTTCCTTGGGAAAGGATTTGAGCACGCAGCTCCACTTAGCCAGACAGGACCTCGCAAGCTTAAGGCAAGTCAATCAGGACCTGAAGACGAAGTCGGAGAAAGTACCACCACCTTCCACGGTGGTACCTCCAGTCATACCCGTACCCAGTGTGTACACGACAGTGACACCTTCAAGTGTCCCGCCGCTAGTACACACCACGGTAACAGGTATGACACCTCAGATGGGGGCTAGCTATCTACAGACTCCGGTCTGTGGTGGCGCCTTTGGAGGCACGGCAACACCTCCAGGGTACACCCACCCATCTACTGGTTCAACGACGTTGAATCAGCAGCAGACCATGGTCTCAGTTCCAGTACCGAAACCCAGAGCTAGACAAGGCTTAACGCCTGTCCAGCGGGCTAAGTACGACCGGAACCCGGCTATTGAGAAGCTGGGGACAGACATCGTCCCGCGGGACATCGATGAACTGGATGAACGGTATGCTCCTTTCAACTTTGGGGAGATCAAACATCCTGATGCAGCCCGTCAAAAGGCCATCGATATTCCGCCTTTCACAGGGTCGCCACCCTGGAGAAAGTACAAAGTTCGGTTCAAGGCTATTGTGGAGAGCAATCGCTGGAACAATCAGCAAGCGCTGGTTGCTCTGAAGCAAGCACTCTGCAACGGGCCAGGTGAACCAGCCCTTTTGGCGTTCGAGAGAGTGAAGATCAAGACATTGAGCTCACTTGAAGAAACAGCTGAATGGGCGATTGGGAAGATTGGTGAGCATGACCCAAGGACTCAGCTGCTCAAACGTGTCCAACGCAAGGACGAGCATCTGAGATCCTACGGATTTGCTCTACAAGAACTGATATCCGAGTGTTATCAGGGATGTAGACCTGACACCCCCACTGTCATCCAGGAGTTAACCTCCAGGTTTGTCAATGGAGTCAGAGACACCAATCTCCAGGCATATCTGCGGGAGAAATGGCAGCCGGACTTATCTCTAGCTGACCTTTTTGACCATGCAGATGTGTATGACACCAAACAGGCTGTTTTTCCTAGTGGAGGAGTGTCGGCAGCTCCATCTGTAGCCCCGAAAGGAGCTCAGGTGGGAGAGGCCGCCACAAAACCACCTAAGAAAAAACAGCCCGCCTCCGAGGAGGTGGCGGCAGTAATGCCTGACAGGGACATGGAAAAGATGATTGAGGGTTTGTTGCGGAAGCACTTGGAAAAGAGCTCTGCGTCCACTTCTGATTCTGGATCTGGAAAGAGAAGGAAAAAGAAGAAAAAGGACACGAAACCTCAGCCATGTAGACGCTGTCAAAAGATGGGTCATTGGGCTAGCGAATGCAAAGCCCCTGCACCCGTCGCTGCTAAAACTGAAAAGGAGACGGAAAACTGAATGGGGCCCATCCTCTTGGCAAGGATGGCGCCCCCACAGTTAGCCATGCCTGTAATGAACCAAGGCCGCGCAGAGGCAGAAGGGTCTGTACAACCTGTAAGCATCTGGCAAGGCGGGGCTGGCAAGGACGAACGGAATCCGGAGGATTCTGTAGTCGCTGGCTTAGAGGAGTCTTGGTTAGAATCAATTGCCCAGAGCAGTGTGATTCAAGACTCCCCGAGCGACCCGTGTTGGGATTATCTCCTGACAAAAGGGGTTGCTATGGATGGAGGGGGAAGCCCGATGCTGACCTCTGAGTGTGTCCCTTTACGGGGACAGCGTTGGTACCTGAGTCTGGTTATTTCCGGGACGCGTGGTGAATTTTTGGTCGACACGGGTGCATCTCACACCTTGGTCGATCGTAGATTCATGGCCCGTCTTTGCAACCAGCCCGAAGCTCCGCTACTGGGAGTAAAGGCTCGGACTGCTACGGGAGATAGTATGCAGACTTATGGCAGAACTGTAAAACCTATGTTGGTTGATGGCAAGACATACTGGATATGTCCAACCATCACCGACATCACTGATGATGGCATACTGGGGATGGACTTTGCTGCTCTTTACGGGGTAACAATGAACACCGCAACGGGCCGACTTCAGATTAAACATCCTTATAAACAATCTGTACAGTGCGTTTTAAGGAATGGTTCTTCTGTGGCGTCAGTGGCACAAGACACAAAGTTGGCAGCAGGACATGTATCCGATGTCCTAGTCAGCTGCGTGGGAGTGCAGGCCAAACGGCCGGGAATGTTTGAACCAGAAGATCAAAAGCTCTCTGAGTTAGGTCTTGCTGGCTATCATACTTACCTGGCCAACGCTCGTTGGGGGGTGATACCGATTTGTAACTCGAGTAGTAGAGAAATCACTCTACGAAAGGGGACGCCTATTGGTAACACCACGCGAGCATATGGGGTAGACTCACTAACTACGGACTTTGTGGAAGTAGGTGTGGTGGCGGGAGACTCTTCCCACGAAGAGGCTCTAGCCAAATCCAACCTACCGAAACATTTAAGGTCCCTGTTGTGTGAGTCACACCTCACAACCCTAGAGAGCGAAATGGTGGCCAATGAGCTGTCGGAGTTATCTGACGCCTTTGCGCAACCAGGAGATCCTCTAGGGCGTACCAATACGGTACAACACCGGGTTGACACTGGGGACGCGATTCCCAGTAGAATCCCCTACCGTCGGTTACCCATGGCTAAAAAAAGTGCTATGGAGGCTGAGGTAGAAAAGATGTTGGATGAAGATGTGATTCAACCTAGTGAGAGTCCATGGTCAAGTCCTGTGGTGATGGTCACCAAAAAGGATGGCTCCTGTCGATTTTGCATCGACTATAGGAAGTTGAACGGACTCACTAGGAAGAATGCATATCCTCTACCTCGGATAGATGAATGTGTGGAATCTCTGGGTGGGGCGAAATGGTTCTGTACACTAGATTTACAATCTGGTTATTGGCAGATCGGCATGGACCCCCGGGACCGAGAAAAAACCGCATTTTCTACCCATATGGGACTATTTGAGTTCAACGTCATGCCATTCGGGCTATGCAATGCCCCGGCAACCTTCGAGGCAATGATGGAAACCATGTTACGGGGTTTACTTTGGAAAAAGTGCCTAGTATACTTGGACGACATCATCGTCTTCGGTGGTTCTGTGGAGGAAACTCTACAGAACCTCCAAGCTGTGCTGAAACGCATCTTATCATATGGTCTGAAATTGAAACCTTCAAAGTGCAAGCTTTTTAGGAAGTCAGTTGAATACCTAGGTAGAATTGTTTCTGAACATGGCATCATGGCTGATCCTCATAAGATCGAAGTGGTACAGAACTGGCCTCGTCCGATGGACGCGAAGGAGATACGCTCTTTCATCGGGTTTTGTTCATACTACAGAGATTTTATACCTGGGTTCTCGAGAGTCGCAGCTCCCTTACAAGAGCTGATGATTGGAGAGAAGAAGGCTAAGGCTAAAATAGTCTGGTCTCCAGCCGCAGAACAGTCTTTCAGTGAGTTAAAGAGACTCTTCTTAGAAACACCTGTTTTGCACTACCCTGCACCTGTTGGTAAGTTCATCTTGGACACTGATGCTTCTAATACAAGTATTGGTGCTGCCTTGTCGCAGATCCAGGATGGGCGAGAAGTGCCGCTGGCATTTTCGTCCAACAGTCTAAGCAAAACACAACGTAACTACTGCACAACCAAGCGTGAACTCTTGGCAGTGGTGGTTTACACAAAAAAGTACAGACATTTCCTATATGGTGGGAATTATCTCGTACGGACGGATCATTCATCTCTGCAGTGGCTCCTTAACTTCAAGGACGCTGAGGGGATGATGGGTAGATGGTTGAACCACCTCTCTGAGTTTGGCATGACGAATGAGCATATCATACACAGGAGTGGAGTAGATCATGTGAATGCGGACAGCTTGTCCCGCTATCCTATCCGGAACTGTCACCGTGTAGACTGCCGAGACTGTGGGTCTCACAATGCAGTGATTGCGTCTGTGGGTGCGAAAGTTCCTAACTGGACGTTAAATCACTTGAAGGATGAGCAGCTTGCAGATCCAGCTATTTCGAGGGTGTACTCCTTGAAGTTGTTGGGCCTGTCCAAGCCTGTTCGCCCCGCACTTTCGCTGGAATGTAAAGAAGTTAGACAACTGTTAGCTCAGTGGGATAATCTTTTTATACGGAACAGTGTATTGTGCCGCTGGAGGGTGCAACCTGGCAGGAAGAGAACAGCTCAGTCTGTAGTGCCTTTGTCACTCAGACTACAGTTGCTCAATTACTGTCATGGCCACCGAACTTCAGCACACTTTGGCAGACAACGGACTGAGGCAAAGATTAAGAGTAGATATTACTGGCCTGGTATGACTTTGGACATACGGCGTTGGGTGAGACAATGTCCCCAATGCTGTTTATCAAAGCCTGGACCTGGTATTGGTAAACTACCTCTAAGTCAAGAGCTATTCGGTGTTCGATTTGCCCGGATCGCTGTTGATATCATTAGTGGTTTCAACACGACCCCCCGTGGGAATACCTGTATAATGGTGGTACAGGACTACTATACCAAGTATGTCCAAGTATATCCGTTGGTAAATCATACAGCTGTTACCTGCGCAGAAGCACTTTTCGAGAATTGGATCCTCACGTGGGGAGGTCCTTTAATGCTTCACTCCGACCAGGGTCGTGAGTTTGAATCTCGACTGTGGGCAGAACTGTGTAGTAAAATACACATCTGCAAGACGCATACGAACCCCTACCGACCTCAATCGGATGGTATGGTGGAACGTTTCAATCGGACGTTGATCCAATGTCTCACGACAATGGTTAATGAGCACCGGGATGATTGGGATGAGCACGCTCGCTATATCTCCCATGCTTACAATGCTACCGAACATGCGTCGACGGGCTGTACGCCTAATATGCTCGTAATGGGTGAAGACATAGTCATGCCTAGTGAGTCCTATGGAGTAGTAAGGGACAACTTGGAAAAATCTGCTAGTTTGCAGAAGGTGGGCTATGACACGGGCCTTAAACTCCGCCAATTCAAGGTGGGGGATAAGGTCGCGAGATTTAGCACACCAAATTCCAAAGTCAAGACCCTGTACTCCTGGGATGGTCCGCATACGGTTACTATGGTGGTTAGTGAAACTACTGTAGTAATACGGTTGCAAAAAGGGACTCTCACTAAATCACATGTGGCTAGACTCCGACCTTGGTATGGAGTTCCATATATAGATGACGGTGAAGATTCCCTCGGTGCTGGTCGAGTACCAGCACCAACCGACCCTGCGCTACCGAAGATACCGAAGGCAGGACCAACGGTCATACCGTCGGTACCGACGGTAGCGCGCCGAAGGGGTCGTCCTAGGAAATTACCGATTGAACCACAGTCGTGTGTTACCAAGCCCAAGCGCGGTAGGCCTCGTAAAAAAGGGTCAGCTGTGCGTAAAGGACTAACCGTAGGCACCGGTAAACAAAGCAAGGTGATACCTCCGGTGTCATCATTGCTGGACATACCGGTACAAGGTCTACGGAGGAGCACACGTGTCAGAGAGCGAGATAAAATTGTGTAAACATTTTTTTCTTACCTTGTTGACGACATTTAGCTGCTGGCTTGATTAAATTTCCCTGGACAGTTCCGTACTGGGCCGGTGGTCATTGGCCCGGTACTCGATCACCAAAACACAACGAGAAGAGACGGGTTATCCGGTGTGGTTATCCGTTGGAGGTAGAAAAGCACGTGTTCAGGGCGGGTGGCTGGCTTTGCCGATTAGTTCTAAGTATGGGATTAGTTTTGACCACATATTGCTTAGTAACACGCTGCTGTGTATATCCTCTAATGCCGGTATATCATTCCCGGGTTTTCCGGTGGCTCCGCCACGAAAATTGTAAACAACAGTCAGAGTTCCCACCGTCGGATATGCCAGACGTGGGAAGGGCGCTGCCCGCGTCACCTGATCGATTTCTCCCGCCAAATGAGCCGTGAGAAATTGGGTCACCTCGGCGCGTCTTCGAGACGCGACCCCTGATTGGCTGAGAAGCCGGTCAAGGGGCGGGGTCACGGGGGACGGGTGGGGTATATAAGCCCCACAGGCGGCCAGGCTTCTTCAGATCAACACGTTTGCGTAGGGTAGCGTGTTGATCAGTGGTGCCTAGGTCTGCCCGGCAGTACCTACACTGTTGTTTTACTTGCTGTGCTACTAAAGGCTCGGGTGAGTGAACCGTGAGGTTCACCTACGCCTGAGCTAACAGTATGGCAGCCCGTGTAGATGGCACATGCACGGCCCCGAAGAAGGCTGAGGCCTCCGACGGGGATGACCGAGTTCTCGAGTCTGACACGGAAATGGACACTACCGGTGCTCCAACCGTCGGTCAAGGCTCGGCTTCGGTACCAGCTGAACCTAACCCTGAGGGGTCGGGTGATGTTGTTCCGAAAACAGAACCTGGTCTGGGTGGTAGTAATACCAACCAGGAGGAGAACCCTGCAGGGGGATCTTCTCCGAAACCCGCCGGTGTATTGGCACAAGAACCGACGGTCCCTGATGGTGATTCATCAGACGGGTCCACGGTTCGTGCTAAGACCAAACGGAAGCGGAAGCGTAAGAGGAGGATTACATCTTCCCCTGAAACTCCTGCTACCGAAGAGGTCGCACCGACTGAGGCAGATAGGCTCAAAGCTGTTGCTGATAGAGTGTCCAAGGCGGAAGCCGAGGGATGGTCTGTTGCAGAGAGCAGAGCCAATCGCCGCCTCCGCGCCAAGGCAGCGCATGTTCGTCTAAACCTGTGTCTCCGTGATGATGACCGGAAGAACCTGAGCCTTTCTGATTTACTTCAGGAAAATGGCAAAATGGCTCTTCCTGCACCTCACACGACCGAGGGTTCAGACGACGAAGACTGGTTGACAGGTGATTCCCACCCCATTGACTGGTACCTCGTGTACCTCAGGGCAGTGTTGGAAGGGAATAAACCTAACATCCATAGGTCATGCCGTCCCAAGCTGAAATATGCTTGGAAGAACTACGTGCCAGGGGATCCCTGCCCGTATGTTCGCTGTCAGCGCCTGAAGGGGGCTTCGACAGCTGCAAAACGGTGGCCGAACCTGTTCAAGTTCGCCCGTCATTTAGTAGAGAAGCACATGAATGTGCGTCCCTACTTGTACTGTGTGAGTGGGAGTACTAGTACTTCCTGCCCTGAGTACAGTGACGGGGAGCTATTCCGTTGCCAACGGAGGGCTGGTTTGGTAAGGCATCTTTGCGACAATAAGGGCGTTCACAAGCGCACTATTAGTCGTGGAGTTGAGGCTGCACTGAAGGTTTGGGGGTGCCACAAACGTGTAGGGAATCTACAGTATAAGTGGCGAACCAACAAACTTAAACAGTGGAATTACCTCACGGAGGCTGACTGGGAGAGATTGTGTAAGGGCGCCAAGTGCGAACAAACCGATCTCGGGCCAGAAACAGAAACTCCGATGCCCACTGTCAGAAAGGATACCCCTCCTAAGAAGAAGAAAGATCTGAAAAGGGGCCGCCAGTCATCCAAAGATGATACCAAAGGTGGACGTGACCGTTCCCGCAGTGAACCTGCGAAGAAACGTGTCGCCACCGCCACGGTAACATCTGAGGTCGACCGTAGCCAAACCGTCGGTACCGTCACGGTATCTTCGGTTGCATTGCCCTCGGTTGCTGATCAACTGCCCAGGCAGGAGAGACAGAAACTGGGTGATGCACTGGCTATTGTTCAGAACTCATTGGGTGACGAGCAGGCGGGTCAGGTTGCTGCTGACTATGTCAAGCAGTACAAGTGGAGCCAGAAGCAAAAGAAAGCTTCAGCTCCACAGGAGAGTATCTCACCTATCAGTGACGCTGAACAGGTAGAGGTACAACAGCCGGATGGGGCGTCAGCCCAGCCGACTGCTCCACCCCAGCACGGAGCAACCTCTGACCCCGCAAGGGATGATGAGGTGACTCCAGTACCTGAGCACAGGGCTGTTGACGAAGGGCTAGCAGGGTTACCTGTGTTGCCTGGAGACGGTCCTGCTTTTGACACTGGATTCTCTGACACTCTAGTCCCCGGATTTGAGTGCTACAGAGCTAAGATGGCTGAAAACGCAAGTAAGCTACTCCAGTTTCAGGTTTCTTTCTTGGAGAAGTCCTACTTTGAGCAGTACAAGTTGCTCAGAGAACAGGCTATCCGGGAAGGGAAAGCTTGGGTTGCTGAACGCACCAGAGTCCTTGCCGAGCGTGAGGCGAGTCTGGAGCAAGATCATGCCCTCTGGAGGGCTACGATCGAACAGCTTGAATCAAGGTTGACAACTTGTGACGCCAAGTTCTTCCGGCAGTTCGGGCTAAAGCTGACAGAGTGGGAGAGAACTGGTTTTCCAGATCTCCAGTCCAGGTTGGGGCTTGCCGCAAGGCCTGCTCCTCCTGTGACCCCGGTACTGTCAGTACACCCACCTAGGTATGAGATGCCATTTTCTTTCATGGCACAATCTACCCGGGTGGTCAGTGGCGGGGAGCCTACTGCGGCGCCGAGTACCCTCTCGGTAGCCCCAGGTGGAGCCCTTCCTCTCCAGGTGGAGGCTGCTGTGGTTTACACCACGGAGGCCCCTCCTGGAGGAAGTCCTGATGGGGAAGGAAAGCCATCCGGCGGTGTCCCTATGGACACCTAAGGATGGTCCCCTGTCAGGCCCTCTGGGGTGCACTGTTCCGCCCCTCGGAGGTAAAACTAAACCATCGACGCAGCTACACGCCCCTGGACAACCGAAGCAGACCGACGGTGCTGTCGTGACTTAACCTAGTCACTACTGCCACCACACTGGGAGCAGCCTGATGTCTTCAACCGTGGTTTACTACTAAGCCACAACCGTCGGTGCTCTACTACTGTCCAGGGCTCCTGATCCTGTGGTCACATTCTACTATTGTGACCTATAAACTATTATATGGATCATCCTCCTGTGATAATTATTTATAGGGAGGCACGGACCTACCTTTTTATATTTATATTTCACAAGAGATGGAAGTACTATACCGGTACTGGACTCTATCCATCTCTACCACCATAAACTGCTAGGTACTGGAGTACCGCCCCTAATAAGGATGACGATCTATCCCACCTTATTTAGGATACGCTAATATGGATTTTTATATATAAACTTTTCTACGCCAAAGGAAGTGGGAACTGCTATAGTTCCAATTATAAAACTTTTCTTCGCCAAAGGAAGTGAGAGCTATTATAGTTCTATTATTTATATATAAGGACACTAACTCCACACGGATTCGCACCATTGCTGAATGAAGTAGGTGATGTGTTGAGTTTCCAAGGTGGTTATTTGGTGCCTTTACTTTTAACTGATACTAGTCTAGGACTATCAGTTGGACAGTTTTTATATCATGTGCCTACGGGACTATGGTTTGATACCAAAGACTATATTGTTGATATAAACTGTTACATACATGTTAACCTGGTTGTTCATGTATGTATGCCTGTTGTTACTATGAGTAGAAATGTTACTTGTTGATAAATAGATATACGTGGTATATAATGTATCCAAGAGGTATTATTATTATAAAACCAACCCTTCCTACATTCTAAAGGGGGGTAGTGTAACGGGTTGACTATAAAGTCTAACTGTTATTGTTGTATATCTATTGTATGTTGTATGATGTAAGACAACACGGTTCTATTGTGTTTAATAACTGTTTTATTCATCTAACTAGTATCGTCGGTTCGTTACATACACCGACTCCTCTAGTTCGGTTATCTATACGGTAGTGTACCGGTACCACCTTCGGTTACCGTCGGTAGTTGTTACATAAGCATTTTACATAACTAAACCTAACAGGTGGCGCTGCTAGTACGGTCACGTGGCTATGCAGCGCTGTATATAAGACGGCTACTTCTCCATTGGAAGTCAGTCAGGTTTGGGACTGTCGTGACATGACCACCCTGTGCTCACGGGCTTAACTCTATGCTATAGGGTTGCCCACTGTATTATATATCTGTTCTGATCTTGTATATCCGCTGGTTATACTTGTACTATAATACCCAAGAGTTACCTTTACAATAAAGTCGCCGTATATTAAAGTCTAATTTACCTTGTCTGGTTTTTGTACTCAAGTGTTACATACGTAGTAAGAGACCAACTACAGTTTTTAAACTACCTTACATATAATAATTTAAGAAAATAAACAATGACCATAAAAGGCTGATGAAACAAACTTTCTATATGGCCTCTTGATAATAAGCATGGATACAAAGTGCTATTTGTCTTCATATACAACATGTTCAATCAGAAGGATCACAGGGTTTTGTAATAGTACTGCATATAGTATACCAACTGTAAGGTTGCATCCCAGCATATAGGCATATAAAGCATATATAGGGTTCCTATTATTGTAACATGTTGGGATGACAGATAATTGAGTGTCATCTTTGAGGGATAAAAGACAGTGGATGCACTGACTCTGCAGCATCACACTCAATTGGTTAAATCTACTAGACTAATCTAGACTTAGGCCCACGACCCTCAATTATTTGTCATCCCAACAAGATTCCCACAAAGAGAGTCTCATATGCCTAGGTACAGAACTACATGCCATTTATGTCATGCGGACATTGTCCAACCGAAACACCCTATGCTTTGGTAATACCACATGGGCTGCCGACTATTAAACAGTGCA
The DNA here is from genome assembly GCA_947462335.1 of Harmothoe impar. Taxonomy (NCBI): domain Eukaryota; kingdom Metazoa; phylum Annelida; class Polychaeta; order Phyllodocida; family Polynoidae; genus Harmothoe; species Harmothoe impar. The sequence goes on from OX381714.1 coordinate 65,258,255, forward strand.
GCCCCTACCCACAACTCTTATTTTTGTATGGGTACCCAGGTAAACATTTTAAGCTTTGTCTACCCAGTGGCTTTCCAAGTCACACTTAACACATTCTAGAACTTTTTATTTCTGATCCACTCTCGAAAGATTATTCTATAAATCACTGATCCCTCATGTTCAGACATACCATCAGATCAAAATATTATAAACAAAACTGGACTGATTTGGCCCTAATATCCACCTTCCAGTCTCACATAAGTTCAATTAATCCATACTCCATAGAAATCTGATAAGGATATAATCTAACTCAGTATTTTTAAATGATTCACACCTGATGTGACATTCAAGTCGAAACCACTTTAACTGTACCAGTACTGTACTTCAGTCTGTCACAAAGCCCCCCCTCATTAAATGGGGCTACATGACCCTCCCATAAATTTTCGTAAGTCCTAAACATCTGCTCTAAGATAGTTCCCTTATAATGGAATCCAGGAAGTGAGGTCATAGACTCACAAGGCATTCAGTGGTTGTGCAAGGTAGGGACAAGTAGTCCTTTATTCGTTTTCACCTATTATGGTAACATGGGAGCATTGGTTATTGCATGCTTTACGCCAATAAAGTAGATATTAAATGCACTCTAGTACCTCAGTTGTCCTGTTTTTCAATTAATAGATTAATGGATAGTCTGATGGCTGGACTAATGGCCTGTGAGTTGGGCCCTCTAAGTAGCTACGCCAATCGGTGGTAGTTATCAGTTGGATGTGTTGGCCTACTGAATACACACACATAGACAGGCCTGTTTTTACTCAACTACACGGGGGTACCCCCTCATTATTCCCCTAATTGTCAGTTCCCATCACATCTTGTCCACTCATTAATGCATTGGACTATGAGAAATTTTATTAAGGTACAATTTAATACCCTCCATGTTTAAATGCAGCAACCATGCCCGAAGTTGTGCTTGTGTAAAGTTTTTTCCCCCATAATTCATCAGAGTATTCAGAATACTTACCCCGCGCAAATTATCTATTATGCACATCTGAAAGAGGGCATCAATACCTATCCATTGATGCCTTTATTTAATTACTAAATTTATTTTAAGAGCCGCGGGTTTGAACATTGGTGAGAGTATGTTTCTTTTTTATGAGCCCAGGGAGAAGGTGAAGAAAAAATCGCGCATGAAAATGTAGTGACAAACCAGGCTCCCACAGCTGTAATATTCAATACACGTCTCTATAACTCAAGGAATAGATGCTCCAATACGTTGTGAATACCTACAAAAATATTCACGACCCTGAATACAATATTCATCTCCCTAGAAAAGATTAGGTCCAGGTATACCTACGTTTTTACTGGCCCTAAGTATGAGACCGCCACCCAGGTGCATATGCACCCCCATATCCCTTAGGTAAGGTCGGGGGCACCCCCGCACCCCCATGGGGGGAAAGCTGTGAAAACTGTGTATGGCCCGCTCGCATTCAGACCTATTGAATGGCCAGGGGGTCCATGTAATGGTGCTTATCCAATGGACATTTTCTCCAATAGATGCCCTTCTTTTTCAATGAACAATCACAAATTCCCTTGGCTCTAGACATGCTAGACACAAAATTAAAACGGTTTCGTTATTCTGAAAGCATAGCACATCAGTACAAATAAATATTGTAATGAAATTATGTATTCTCAATATATCTGTGGTGATGCTACTCTAAGTGCTGGGTCTTCTGTCTGAATTAAATTAAATTAATTCAATTTGAAAATATGTAATTTATCCCCATAATGTCAAAAAGTCCCTCTCCCACAAATATTTGAGACATAGGGACAACATTCAAACAGCCCCTATCTCACAAAGAATTGAGGGATGATTTGAGGGATAGGGACATGTCAAGGGGTAGGGGAGTTACCCCGAGAAAATTATGAATTTCTTTATTATTGTAAAATAATTGTCAATGGCATTCGAATCTAGTTCCATACTTTGTTGCCTCTTTTTTTATGTGACAATCATAGGCAATTTGAATGGAGTGTGCGGGAAACAGCTTTCACTATATACATAGTATACACTCCAACACTCCACTATGGATGTCTCTTAATTGAGAACAACACGGAACATAATAGGAATTATGTTTGGAAAATAGACATGTTTATTAATAATGTCACATTAAAGGTGACCCGATTACCAACAGCAGTAGTTACATAAACATGTCAAAAGTATGGGCCATCAGGCCAAACCAAAACCTCAAATAAATGTATAAGTGCCAGACGCATAACATTTACATGACAAGTGCATGAATGGATAATAGTATCATGTGGATGATGCATAGTGTCATGTGATAACATGAAACAAAGAGAACATTTCATTAGGTTATGACAACTTTAGTCCATATTATAAACTTTTAAACAAATGATGCAAGAAACAAGAGTATTTTATGAATATTAATTCATGATAATATGAGTCCTCCTGGAGCATGTAGAACATGTAAGTCACTGCGGTGTATGTTACTGAGTCAATATAACAGCGATGCTGTCAGACATCACAACTTTTACATCAAACCACCATGGGTCTATTTGAGGTAGATGATATAGTGAATTCAAAAGGGGTGATTTTAGTTGGTTTGAATATAAGAGGCCTAATGGCTAAAGACAGACTCACTGCCTTTAATGAACACCTTCACAATGTCAATATCATTTGTATATGTGAAAGTTGGTTTGGAGAAGCTGAATCTGATAGTCAAATTCAACTATGTGACCATGCTTGTTTTAGACAAACAGATGAACAAATAGGATTAGGACTATTGTAAATTTCTACAGACCCCCTAATAAGAGCATACCTAATTTGTTCTTCTGTGTTTTAAGGTGGGGAATAAAACACAAGGCCAAAGAAATTTTCGGCATAAGGTATAGGTATTTTTGTGTTACCAGTCACAAAAACCCTAAGCACATAAGTGAGACCCTATAGAATAGTAGACCAGTATAGTCTCTTTGTGTTTTCATTTCACAACAACACAAACTTCTTTAATGCCTAACTCAAGGATTTTTTCGGCATAAGGTATGGGTAAACTTGTGTATTCAACACAAGCACTCAGTGTGGATCTGTATCAACACAACTAAGTTATTTAATGCCTCAAAGAAATTTTGGGCATAAGGTATATGTCTTGTTAAGAACTGGTCCAAAGGAGTACAAAAGTACAACAAGACACACCTGACACTGACTTGACAGTTCACCTCACTCAAACCTCTGAGTGGAGAACAACCTCAACTGTCATTCTTCTATAACTGAGTTATAAGAGAATAAGTTAGGTGTCAACTACAAAGTAGCAAGCAAAGCTTTAAGTGTCTTGACTTCAACCAATATCTAGAGTCTGTCAAGCTGTATGACAGGTAGTAGTAGATATTATTCTGTCTTTGACCTATGCATAAGACAGTGGTAAGTCCTTCCTGGTTCTTTATTTTAAAAGTGTATTCACTAATAAAACAGAGATCAACAGTGTATAACAGGATAAATTTCTATCTCTGTAGATATGAGTTTATCCCATCACAATTTTATTCCTTATGAAGGCTCGTTTCGCTATTGAAACATTCCTCAACAAATGAGGCAGCAGTACTGCACTATGAGCCAACATAACAAATAAAAAGCCAACATAAATCAGTGACTCAGTCTGAAATCCAAGATGGATGACTGGTCTTGCTGAATCATGCCAGCCCCTAGCAGCAACTAAGCTCTACACTATCTAAACTCCAATTTTTCACTATAACTGGATGACAAAATCCATATTATTGTGAAAACTGAACTATAATTGCACATTTGAAAAATTGCACATTATCTGGATAACCATTCATCCCAATTTCCGAAAATCCCCAATTTTCGCCCACCGGCGGATTTTCGGTCACATTTTCGGTCACATTTTCGGCAATCTGAAGGAAAATAAACATCAACAACAGGTTGTTCTTTCTCAAGGGTGCAAATATATGTAAAAGGAATGGTACATAAAAGTCCTTACCTGCCAAATTCCTCCAAATATGTGTGTGAGTTGCTGTCTAGTGGGCGCACGTCTTTCCTCTCGGATTCGCGCTAAATATCTGACCACCGGATGTGACGTCACCTCTCTCCTGTGTCAGCAGAATGTTTATCTGTCTCTCGAAGAACAACGATTAATCTTCATACTTATATAAATGGTAAGTACTCGATTAATCTTATATTAACTGCTATGACTAACACTCTCTCACATAGATCCATAAGAAAACATGAACTACATGTGATAGGCAACTGTAATATTGACATGGTGCACCACGAGAATAGGAAGTGTGGAATTTTTTTTGGTTTGCTTAAAGATTTTAACCTAAGACTAGTACAAATTGGTATATCCCGGCTGCATCCCCTTGGTGCCACTTTTAAAGATCATATATATACACTAACAGTAAAAATATCGCCAAATACGACACTCTAAATCTCACACTGTCTGACCACATCCCAACCTTTGTTGTTATAAAACAGGATAGGGTGAAGAACGTGGTTGCCAAGGTATACTAGCAGAGTATATAAAAACCATGATGTAGATCGATTAAGGGAAATCACTATGTCTCGCAACTGGGACATCTTAAATGTCATTGACAACCCAGAGAGTCAGTGGGACTTCTTTGAAACTACACTAATTAAATATCTGGATGAAGTCTGTCCTGTTAAAACTTTTCAGGTAAGAAAAGACACTCCTTGATGGTTCACACAAACACTACTTGCCAAGCAGAGACAAATAAATGAAGCCTTCAGGAAGGCTCCTCAGAGCAGGGGCATGGATTTGGAGAACTTGAGACCTGCACAGAGGCTATTCAGGACTATTCACTGTGAGTTCCCAAACCAGGTCAATGCCACAGTGGCTGAACATAAAAATAACCCGGCCTTATTCTGGGCCACAATAAATTACTTTCTTGGTACAGGTAAGAATACTAACATTACCATTCATCTTAAGGATAACAATGGGGCAACATTCCCTAATGATAACACCAGTGACTTTATCAATGAATTTATGGCAATGTTGAGGTAAAATGGCTCAGCATTTCAGTCACCTTGATGGTAATAACTCAACTGAGGACGTTATTAATAATGTGGCCTTCACCGAGGGCCAGTTGCTGTTTAGACAAATCAACATGGCGGACCTGACTAAATACATGAAGAAAATTGATAAGAAAAAGGCCTCGGGTGTGGATTATGTCAATGCTAAAGTAATGAAAGAATATCTTCTTTTACTTATTCCCCAGCTCAAAATCCTTTCGGACAATTGTATGGCCAAAGGGTTTTTTCCCCAAAAATGGGCCAAAGGAACTGTCATTCCAATTCCAAAGAAAGGGGACCTTCAAAACCTGAGTAACTGGGGCCCAATAACTCTTTTGAGAAAATGAGGGCTGTATGACGATAGCGGTCAATGGTTTCATTGTTAGCAACACCTGCACCTAAATGTTTAATGTAGGTTTGTTACATATTGTCATGTGCATGATTGGATCAAGTGATGCCTGCATACTGCCTTAAAACTATGCATTCTGATGTCTCTTGGAAGCTATACAATTAAGGAATTCAGCTGTATTAATATTGAAAAATATTAAATGGTGTTGTTGGCATAGATAGAAAGGCTATGCTAGCAATGCACACCACATATAATGGTACAGAAACATATAGTATATTATTGTTATAAAGGGTGATGCATATGTTTTGTAATCATGACCGTAATACAACCAGTAACATTTATTGCATGTAATGTGGCTCACATATGACAGATCTATCATGACAAGTATAATTATACCATTAAATTATGTAACAAACCTGTATATTTATTGTTCACTTAATACTGTTCAATACTGCTTTGAAATTGGAAGCGAGGTGAAAATCCATTGTGGTTCTATGTTATCTCCCTGGCACCTAAATGTAACTGGTATGACCGTAATGTAACTAAATGTAACTGGCTGAGAATATATCACATTACTGCTCTGCTGAGCCTGCATACCTTTAGAGTTTTGTACCCATTTGAATGTACCATATTCTTTAGAAAATCACTTTGTGCAAAAAAGATACATTGTTAACTCAAAAACACAATCTTAGTGTGTTTCAAGGCAAAATATAGTTAAAAAAACCTTGAAAGTTATGTCCCAAAAGTTGCCGGTGATTCAATGTCACTTTGACGACTTTTTTTTTACAGTGTGGTACAGAAACATACAGTATATGTTGTTATAAAGTGTGATACATATGTTTGATAATCATTACCGTAATACAACCAATAACATTTATTGCACATAATGTCGCTGAAATATTACAGATCCATCATAACAAGTATAATTATACCATTTAATTATGTAAAAACCTGTATATTTATTGTTCACTTCATACTGTTCAATACTGCTTTAAAATTGGAAGTGAGGTGAAAATCTGTTGTAGATCTTTCAGGCGCCTAAATGTAACTGGTTGAGAATAATATTACTGCTCTGCTGGGCACGCATACCTTTAGGGTTTTGTACCCATTTGAATGTATTGTATTCTTTTAAAAAATCACTTTCTGCAATAAAGATACTTTGTAAACTCAAAAACACAATCTTATTGTGTTTCAGGGCAAAATATAGTATACCACAGTATACTATAGTAAACTGCAGTACAATATGCCCTACTGTTCTACAGTAAACTATGGTATACTACAATATTGTAGTCGACCATAGATTACTATAGTAAATTATAGTATATACTAGTATTTTTCTAGCTTGGGAGTCATCAGTCTGGCAGGGAGAGTGGTCTATTAGATGACACTTTTCATTTTTCATCTTTCCTCCACTCCTTCTCATATAACTCCTGTGTGAGTAACACCTCACTAAACCCCATGTTCACACCAGCTGCAGACCATTCAAGCCTGGCCAAGGCACTTTCTCCAATATCGCCAGCAACATAGATCTATGAATTTGGAATCAGGAATGGCCATCAGCCAGTCGGAAGGAGCCATCGCTGGCTGAAAATGTGGGAATTGATCCAGTGAACGGGGAAGGTGTGTGATGATCTGCCATCCGTCAATGTCTAGTTTCCATATGGTGGTGTTGTATGGTGAAGAGGTCTTCATGTGGTACAAGGCACCGAGACTGGTCTCGGGGTAATGTCTTGACACACGGCGACTGCAGTAGGTCAGCTCCTCAGCATCAGCATCATCAATCACGAGGCGCTTGCATGGCAGCACTCGGGTATTTTGTAGCATACATCTCTGCTTTTGGTTTCGCAGTGACGGATAATGTAGGTAGCCCTTGAGTATGATAGGGCTTTTCACTGGCTTCATCGTCACTTGAAGAATCCTCGCTAGAGGAATCCTTGCTTGCTGAATTCCCAGATATATGAAAGTATAGGGATAGCGCACCTGACAGCTTCCGCCCTCACTCCAAGAATCTGTTGGTATGTCACATGTAAGAATTGCGCACACCGGCTCATTGTGCCATGTATCTTCTGTACCGTCTGCTAGATCTTCATTTTGATCAATCACATGTGACCCGTGGGCAGAGAACCGACCTCCTCAGGGGATTTTTAGTTCATGGGAATTCCCACTAGATGGCGCATCAATTAAGACGTCATTCGTACAAGGGAAACCCCTCCCCTCTCTCTACACGTTTTCCTCTCTAAAACCAAGAGTTTTTGGAGTATCAACTAGCAAAAAAAACTGGCATGTAGCCACCAAGGTCCTCCATCCCAACAATATAATCCTATGATGATCACATCAAGTCGTTCTGTTCTATGTGGCGACATATGACGATCGTTGATCAAAACGACTTCGCTGACATTGTCATTTCAAAAGTTTGCAAACAACCCGACCTCAGGCCCCTTCAAAACACCCAAAATACCCGTGATATTTGGTGTGTAAACTCTCAGAATGACATCGGTTTACACCTATAATGTTTAACTACTCTCAATGAAGAAATCAAGGCAACTAATCTTTATAAGCTCACGTTTCATTCTCCTTTTTATAAATGAGGTCGACAGGGCGACATTGTTTTGTTGCGTTCAGTGTGGTACTGCTGGTACCAGGCATCCTATCATAATCGCAGGCACTAGCTGCAGGTGCGTGTCACTCTCCAAGCAGAGTAATCTACTACCAGTGGCGAGTATTAGGCTAATGGGTGAGTGTTGTGATTGGAGACTTCCCTGCAACCTCCTCCCGCCATCTAGCGTTTCAATTTTAAACTACTTTGGCTTCTAGGCAAACAACTAGATGGCAGCCTTGACAACACTCCCGCCAGCAAGACGTTAACGCGCGGACTAGGCCACCCCATTACGTAATCGTCCATAATATTTCGCTGGTTAGGCAAGTCCTAAAAGGCGGAAGTACCAGCGACCGGGTAACATCTAGTTCTCAAATGTCCCGCATGGGGGCACGTCGGTGGACACTATAGTTTGCAGCGATGTATCCTGAGCCACCCTGGATGCACCCTGGATGTAGGCCTAGGCCTGGTAGTGGGGGGGGGGGGGGGGGGGGCAAAAATGTTTCTTTAGTATAGGCCTATAGAGAATATTATGATATATACCTATAGTAGGCCTATAGGCCTACCAAGTATTGACAATTTTTATGTAGGCCTAGGCCTAGTAGTAGGGGAGGGGCGAAAATGTTTCTATAGTAGGCCTATAGGCCTATAGAGAATATTATAATATAAACCTATAGTAGGCCTATAGGCCGACCTGGAATTGACAATATTTATGTAGGCCTAGGCCTAGTAGTGGGGGAGGGGCGAAAATGTTTTATAGTATAGGCTTATAGAGAATATCATAATATATACCTATAGTAGGTCTATAGGCCTACCAAGTATTGACAATTTTTGTGTAGGCCTAGGCCTAGTAGTGGGGGAGGGGCGAAAATGTTTTATAGTATAGGCCTATAGAGAATATTATAATATATACCTATAGTAGGCCTATAGGCCTACCAAGTATTGACAATTTTTGTGTAGGCCTAGGCCTAGTAGTGGGGGGAGGCAAAAATGTTTCTATAGTATAGGCCTATAGAGAATATTATGATATGTACCTATAGTAGGCATATAGGCCTACCAAGTATTGACAATTTCTATGTAGGCCTAGGCCTGGTAGTGGGGGGGGCGAAAATGTTTCTATAGTAGGCCTATAGGCCTATAGAGAATATTATAATATAAACCTATAGTAGGCCTATAGGCCGACCCGGAATTGACAATTTTTATGTAGGCCTAGGCCTAGTAGTGGGGGAGGGGCGAAAATGTTTTATAGTATAGGCTTATAGAGAATATTATAATATATACCTATAGTAGGCCTATAGGCCTACCAAGTATTGACAATTTTTGTGTAGGCCTAGGCCTAGTAGTGGGGGGAGGCAAAAATGTTTCTATAGTATAGGCCTATAGAGAATATTATAATATATACCTATAGTAGGCCTAGGCCTAGTAGTGGGGAGGCGAAAATGTTTCTATAGTATAGGCCTATAGAGAATGTTATAATATATACCTATAGTAGGCCTAGGCCTAGTAGAGGGGGGGCGAAAATGTTTCTATAGTATAGGCCTATAGAGAATATTATAATATATACCTATAGTAGGCCTAGGCCTAGTAGTTGGGGGGGGACAAAAATGTTTTTATAGTCTAGGCCTAGGCCTATAGAGAATATTATAATATATACCTATAGTAGGCCTAGGCCTAGTAGTGGGGGGGGGCGAAAATGTTTCGATAGTATGGGCCTATAGAGAATATTATAATATATACCTATAGTAGGCCTAGGCCTAGTAGTGGGGGGGCGAAAATGTTTCTATAGTATAGGCCTATAGAGAATATTATAATATATACCTATAGTAGGCCTAGGCCTAGTAGAGGGGGGCGAAAATGTTTCTATAGTATAGGCCTATAGAGAATATTATAACATATACCTATAGTAGGCCTAGTAGTGGGGGGGACGAAAATGTTTTTATAGTCTAGGCCTAGGCCTATAGAGAATATTATAATATATACCTATAGTAGGCCTAGGCCTAGTAGAGGGGGGGCGAAAATGTTTCTATAGTATAGGCCTATAGAGAATATTATAATATATACCAATAGTAGGCCTAGTAGTGGGGGGGGGGGGCGAAAAATGTTTCTATAGTATAGGCCTATAGAGAATATTATAATATATACCTATAGTAGGCCTAGTAGTGGGGGGGGCGAAAATGTTTCTATAGTATAGGCCTATAGAGAATATTATAATATATACCTATAGTAGGCCTAGTAGTGGGGGGAGGCAAAAATGTTTCTATAGTATAGGCCTATAGAGAATATTATAATATATACCTATAGTAGGCCTAGGCCTAGTAGTGGGGAGGCGAAAATGTTTCTATAGTATAGGCCTATAGAGAATGTTATAATATATACCTATAGTAGGCCTAGGCCTAGTAGAGGGGGGGCGAAAATGTTTCTATAGTATAGGCCTATAGAGAATATTATAATATATACCTATAGTAGGCCTAGGCCTAGTAGTTGGGGGGGGACGAAAATGTTTTTATAGTCTAGGCCTAGGCCTATAGAGAATATTATAATATATACCTATAGTAGGCCTAGGCCTAGTAGTGGGGGGGCGAAAATGTTTCTAT